>CAJNOP010000049.1:876819-914715 GCA_905250075.1 Rotaria sp. Silwood1 | reverse complement strand
TGAGACCAATTTGTAGAGCTTGTTAAGTTATTAACTGATATAATAATCGTTTGGGCCAACAACTCCCTGAAGAGTAAATTTCTTCTAATCAAAGTTTGCATTAGTCTATCATACCATATGGCGTCAAAGGTAAAAGGTCAAGGTACTGAGCTTTAATGTTTGAACAAAATGTATAAGCACCTCAGCACCTTTAGTACCCAAAGCTGCTGAAAAGGTGATGAGAAGGTGCAGAGGTGCTGCGAGTTCCAAATCTGCACTTTCCCCCTTCATTAGAACGTGTGAAAGAACCCAGAGATAAATAACATCTTTTTTGTTTTTTTTTCTCGAACTTAGTTTTTTTTGCTCTAATCAGTATTATGGAATATTTTTGATACATATTTTTGACACTTATTTTTGATTAAAACTTAGATTATCACATTGTATGTGTATATGCGTATTTAAAGCAAAACATCTCCTATGTTATTGAAAATAAAACTAGTCTTTTGTGAATTATTTGCAAATAATTGAACTAAGTTACAATATCAAAAAGATGCTAAAAAGGTGCTGAGAAGGTGCTGAAAAGGTGCTGAGGTGCTGAGAAGGTGCTGAGGTGCTGAGAAGGTGCTGAGGTGCTGAAAAGGTGCTGAGGTGCTGGGGGTTCCAAATCTGCACTTTCCCCCTTGCGTCGTCGCTGCTTTAGCTGGAATTATTATTTTTATTGCTGGATTAGTTTTTATAGCAGTTTTTGTCATACCGAATTTAACTAATATTTCAGTTGATGATTGGGAAAAATTGCTTTATTGTCTTGCTTTTTTCTTGATGTTTATAAATAATAATTCATGGTTAGTCTTTCTTGGTTGTTTGGTATTTTTCGCTGCATTAATTCTGACATTTAACCGTGGTCGTTTTGGTCAAGATATAATTTTTGAAGGATTAATGTCGTGTATATTATTTTTTACTTGGTCTATCGTTGCTATGTATCAGCAAAATCGTGAAGCTGGTTATTTAGCTATCGCAGCATTACAATTTTTCTTTAATTTTATTATTAGAAAAGAAAAATGGACAGAATCATTTGGATTTAAAAATGACAAATTCATACCTAGTGGAACTTTATCGTCGTTCTTCTTAATAATGATCGGAAGTCTTTTACATTTCACAAGAGTAAATTTCTTGACTATTCCATTTACTCGACCATTATTATTCATCGGTACATCTGTTTATTTCATCGGGCTTCTTATTTTATCGTCTCGACTCTATTACAAAGTACATCGAAATCAAGATCTATTCTATTTATTACAAATAATTACATTTCTTAGTGGATTAGCATCAACTTTGTTTGGTCCAATGTTTGATATTTCTTTTCTTCTAGGGATAGGTGGAACGATGTTTGTTTTATGGTTTTTAGTAAAATATCTCGAAATTGCAAATTGGGAAACGATGTCATCAGGAATTACTAGTCTATTTGGTCTTGGAATATTATTATATGTATTCGCTTATTTTCTTGCAAGATTTTTCTCAATTTTCCATCGTTAATAGCTTCATTTTAAAATAAAATTCCTTTCTTGCTTGTAATGATATTGCTTTAGTATCTATATATATCTATTATTGGATGTGGATGTGGTTTCGGTTGGTAAAACGGAATATTTTAATATTGAACCATACCTACACCCTCCGATACTCATCCACATTCACATTCTCGTCAATGGCTAGATGCTTTCGAAAAATGAGACATAGTTTTATCATAACTATGGGAGTGAACACACAGGTTGGGTGTGGGTGTGGGTGGGTGTGGATGTGTGGGTGTGGGCGTGGAGGTATGGTGGTGAATGTCGTGTTATTTTTCTTTCAGCCACACCCACCCACCCACCCACACTCACACCCACAAAAATGTAATCAGATAAAACTAGCATTGGGCGTTGCTTATAAACATTTTTTCCCAACCGTTCTATCGTGAAGCAGATAAAAAACCTTGTATATACCAACATAATAGGATCAAGTATTTTCTAATATTAATTTGATCATTATCTCTAGACTAATGTATTTCAACTATATGAAACAATCGTTTGGGACGATAAATGTGTTAAAACGTCTTTTTTTGTTGCATTTTTTATTAGATGAGAAGAATCGTGTATCTCTGAAGAAATGCATCAGGGTAGTTTGTATTCTTAAACTACTCTCAATTTCATTTTCACGCTGAATATAGCATATACAATTTATTGATCTGAACAGTAATGCAGAAAAAATAGAATATTATTACTTGTCTCACCAGTGACCAACCAGCGTAATTCAAGTTGAACACATGAATTCTCATATACATATTGTTGTGAGAAGATTTGATACTCGCAAGTCAACATTGAATTTTTTTCTACAAAAAATGACTTGAAAAGACTCTTGTTATTTGTCATTTTTCGAACACTTCTATATTGTGAAAACTAGAACTCGACATAAAAACAATCGTATCAACTTGAAAATAACAATCAGTATCATTATTTTTTTAATGTCCTAAACTGCTGAATCCAACGGTAGAATCTTTCTTTCAAAAACGCATGTTTATAAGTAACCTAAAAGTTAGTCAATAGCTCCTTCATCTTGGAAAGTATCAACATTTTTAACTAAAACACAGCACTGGTTTTCATCCATCACAGGGTTGTTTGAAGGACTGATCACTTCTTTACATTGAACTAAGAAAGAGAGGAGTTCTTTTTTTATCTGTGCGTTAACAAATCGTATTTTACTTCTAATTTCTAAAAAGTTAGACGATTCAGGCTCAAAGTTTTGTTTGTTACAGAATTTTTTTACTGACATATTTGTCAGGTACATTAGTTCGAAGTTTAAAAAAAACTCTGTGTCACCTGCAAATTTGATGAATAATCAATATGAATAAAGGCATGTAATACAAACAGGCAAATTTTTTAATGCTCAAATATTATTTGTTGTTTATCTTGCTTAGAAAAATTTCAAAAACAAACACTTTTGACTCAAGTGCTATCGAACATAGTTTAAAGATTGTTGCAAACAAATACAAATTAATTTTGTTCGCATAGTGTGTCAAAATTGAAATGATCGAAATGTGATAAAGCCATGAGTATCATGGCGGAGTGTAAAAGCGTGTCCGTGCCAGTGAGACTCTAGTATTTATACATATGACACCTACCTACACCCACACATCGCGTTTGTTGTAAGGTCTAGTGTGTAGTCGAAAGCGATGATTCATGAAGTATCTGCTAACGGATTTGCAACGAGCTTGTTTATGTAATGATTATGGACAACAACGATTAGTCAATTGTTTTGGCCAAAGCAATTGTGAAAATGGAGCACAGTGTTTACAAGATAGACTTACTTTTTTCACAAATATCAATATGTACTTGTCTAATCTGTTTTTATGGAAAATGTTGTCAATTTAGTCCAAGTGGATTTGATCTTTCACTTGATGCTATTATAAGTTACCATAGTTAGCCACAGATTGAAATAAGACATCAACCTATTGTTATACAAATAAGTATCATAATCACCTTAGTCATGATCATCGTAGGATTTATCAATGGTACTCTATCCATAATAACATTCATTGATAATAAACTACGTCAAACTGGTTATGATGTTTATCTGCTAGCATCATCGATTACTACTCTAGCCATAATTTTTTGTATTTGCATTGAAATTTTGAATACCTATTATTATAGAAATCATATTTATTAAGAATCGTTTATTTCTACAAATATCAATGTGTTGCAATAGATTTCTTGCTACGAATCAGTATTAATGTGAATCAATAGTTGAATACGAGTGTGGCCATAGAGTGAGCAATCATCATAGTAAAAGGAATCAGTTTTGACAGACAGAACGACAAACAAATGGCGAAATATACTACTCTTCTACTTCTACTTTTGAATATTGGTACAACCATGAATGATTCTATTCAACGACATTTGATAGATGATGATAACAAGAAACTAATTTGTTGCATTATTACTTATTCATCTAGTCTTCAAGTATTCGATACACTCATAGAAAAAATGATACAAAAACGATTCTGTTTCATTTTATAGCCGACTAGTTAAAAACACGGAAATTTCTTCACATTTTCCAATATTATAAAGGTAAATAAGGTATCAAATGTATCTGGATATAAAAGGAAAAGACGTAACAAAAGACTATTCATATTCACGATACTGGAAAACTAGCGGAACTATGTGTATGCTAAACAAGCAATTCATTTCTTAATGAAAACTTTAGATTTTATAAAAGAAATAAGTTGTTTTGTATTTATATGAAAATATACAGCAGTATTCAAGAAAAAAATCGAAATCTTTTAAACATAAATACAGATACAAAAAGAAGGAACTATTTCACAAATCAGTTCAAGTGGATACTGTAAGCATTCAATATTCTGTCCGATGCCAAAGAAAAATTTACATCAATACTCCACTATTGCATCTCAGGTTGTCCATATAAATATGAAGCATAAAATAGATTTGTCTGATGTGATTTAGTACTCGGTAGATGCAACTGAACGCGGTTTAAAGTATTTTCCAAAAGCATTTAGATGCGTCTATATGCCAGAACATACTTACATGAGCACCCTATGAACTTATAGCAATAATTCTTAGCAGTATACTCATTTCGACGTACGTTTCAGGTTGTTTCATAAAATATATCAATAAAACAGATGTAAATTTAACTTTTACACTACACCAGAAACTAAAGCCGAGTTAAATCCGAACTCAGTATACAAAAAGTTGGTCGAGTCGAATAGAGACGCCGTTATTCGATTTCTTCTGTGGAAGAAAAACCCGTCGAAAAATAAAAACAAAAAAGAAAGAATCAAAATACAGATCATCTGTTGTCTTAGAAGAAAAGTAAGATGAAACACTAATTATAATCCTCCAGTTTTTTGCTGAACAGTAGTTTTGATTATTGTATTTGAACCTTTGAGTAGAAGTTGAATGTGGTAAAATCATAAAAAAAGACTGAACGAAAACTGTTTCCTGTAATAAATAGCTGAGAGATTTGGCACAAAAAAAATGAATACTAGAATTTTCTAGTGTACATGTGTAATTGACACCAATGAAATCGATTTAATAATCTTATACAACAATGTTAATTGTCTCAAATATGTGGCGTAGATACAAAAGAGAGCAATGATAGATTGAAAGTTATAAAAAAAAAGTTCTTCTATTCATTGTAAACAGAAGTGTTAGTTACGAATATGTGATCAAATGACACATACGTATACTATAATTTAAATACCCTTTGATCGGTTCAACAAATTTCTTTAGAGTTGAGACTTTACAGTTTCATACGAATCTTCTGATATGATGAGTTTAATAATAAAAAGATATTTTAATTTTAATGATATACGTATTTTAGAAAAACAATGTAAATTTGTAATAATTTCGAGATTTTTGAGTCATTTGTGTCTATTATCTCTTTTGCATCCCTATAACTTATTTCTTTCAAATAAAGGTTTTTTACTGAAAAGATTTGTTATCCTTTTATTATAAAGTCTTTCTATTGGTTTTCTTATAACAACTTATTCTTTCTCATCCAATTTTGATAGATGCACTCAATTCATGAAATTTTGTTCTTTCAAATATCAATGACATAACTGTTCGCCAATTCATTAATATCAAACTTTTATCAGTAAACTCTACTGTTTAAAATCTACTTTCTATTCTATATTATCTTTTAAACAAATAAATAATCCTTGAGAATATGTATGAATCGATTAAATATAAAAAAAAACATGATTGACGCAGAAAATACAATAATAAATAGTTTGCTAAAAAAAAGAGCATAAGATTAAATTTTTTCTTGTTTGTTTTCGACTCTGATATGATCTTCTTGCACCCACAGAAAAAAAAAAATTTATGTGAAAAATCGATTTCAAATCGATAAGAATTAAAGAATAATTAAAAGTATCCAAGTTTTATCGATTATTCTGATTAATTTTGTTTTAAATTATTTTTCATAATGACAAAAAAAATCGCTTGTAATTAATCAAAAACAATTAAAACGGGATTAAAATTCTACTGCTTATAAGCACACGAAATAGATTAAACATGATTCTATTTCACAATTTTAAATCAGCTTTAATCGAAAATAGTCTGAATAATCGATGAAAAATGTCTATATCATTGATTATTTTTTCATTACAATGGATTTTATTTATTTGTTGAATTTGATCGTCTGACCTCTATGGTCCTAAGGGTGCAGCTGCCTAATTAACACATGTGTATTCGTTAGGGTGATATATAAAACATCTAAAAAAGAAGAAAAAAAAAACCACGAATTAGCATTTTTAAAGAACGACCATCGAGAGTAAACATAACGCAGACAATGACTTACAGATTATAATCGTTTTCTTTCTTTTTATCTAATTGTTTTGCATAGAATTATTGTGTTTTTTTTACTTATATTTTATATAGCATGATAAGAATATATTTTTTTTCCTGCTTGATAATGATGGATATCAAAGCCTCTTTGCAACATTCGCACAACTGCTTGCTTCGTCAATCGCATCGATATTTCTTGTGTCATGCGTGTGTATGACACATTTGCGTATTTATTTCTTTTACTTATATTTTGTATAGCAAGGTAAGAGTATTTTTTTTTCTGTTTGCCAGTAATAGACACCGAGGACTCTTTCAAATATTCATATGCCTACTTGCTTCATCAGCTGTATCTGTGTTTATTTTGTTATGCATGAATGACATGTTTACGATTACATTCTTTACATGTATTTTATACAGCAAGGTAGGCATATACTTTTCAGCGTGATTATGAAGAATATCAAGACTTTTTTCGAATATTTGACACAGTTTCCTTTGCTTTCTTCACATCAACATCTATAGTACTGATCATCAATGATATCTTTTTTACTTGTGCTCTTTATTTAGGACACAAAAAAAAGTGGAGGAGATATTTCAATCTCATATTAAAAGTTCAAAGCAATTTTCTGTTTATATAGTCTGATAGAAAAAACAATGTATGGCCTTTCTCTGATACTTGATCATTCTTCAACTAATATCATAATCATAAAATTTCGATAAGAACTGTTTGTTATGATTCATGATGGTAATATTCGATCACATTTTTTTTTGTCTTTAATGCTTGTTCTCTTTCTCTTTTTTTTTTGTTTCCTCCAAAACCTATCCGTCTGTACATCTTAGGTTAGCCAGATGTGATGTCGGTAGAACAAAAATGAAATACAAAAATAACTTCATCAAGCTTTTACTTATTTAAATGTTAGAAATAATCATTCTAATTATTCATACTTCATTGCATTTCTCGAATCCATTTAATGAATCTTTGCTTATACTCTTCTTTATTGAAAAATTCATAAACTTGTTTGTTTAAGTCAAATAAGTTCAAATCACACGATACCAGAGACGAAGATTTATTTTAAGCAAAACCATGAAAAAGTTGCTTTTTGTATACAGAAAAAGAATAGAACGTCAAGTTAAATATTATGACATTAGTTAAAGAGTGATCAAATATCAGAGAAGTATCGAACATTATCATGTGATAACTACCGAGAAACTGGAGCCGGTAATGGATGTATGTGGATGTCTTGTTTGCAACCCATACCAAAACGCATGAGCACACACGCATTCTTGTTTTTTCTCTATCAAAACTTCATCGAGCAACATGTTCTTTTCGATTGAGGCAGAATATCTGTTCGGCTCTATATTCGTCAATCTAACTTGAAAATAAGAGCCACTTGACATAGCATATTGGTCGAATTTAAGTGTCGAGAATTACTTCTCTTTCGCAGCACGACCACTACATGCTTATCGCTACTTCAGATCAACAAAGAATAAAAAGAAAAGGCCAGACATAATAAGAAACCGACAATGAACACGTCTAGCTTTATTCTCAAAGTTTTTTAGTGTTTGTCCTATCTACATAAATATCATATGCCAGCTCTTTTACTTTGTTTCTATTGGAGAGTTGTTTTTCTCGCATTTGTTTCTTTTCTGCTTCTACCTCGCTGCATCGTTCTCCTCGAGCCTATGAAGAACGCAAAGTCAGACAAAAATATGCGTTTTCTTTTTTTCAATTCTCCATTTTTGTTTGTGGATATGTTGTCGTTATAAAATAACAGAGCACAAGAAGAAGCGTCGTCATCGTGATCGACAAACGACAAAAGCAAGTTTACAATAGAGAAAATTTCTTTTTAAATATATACTTTAATTGATTTATGTTGCCAAGCATCATGTATTGATGGCTGCCAACGACTAGAGCAGAAATGGTTTATTTAATATCCTTGAGCGTATGTGTTACTTTTTTTTTCTGTGTCTTGAAAATTCTTATCTATCCTCATACATTTGTTGCATCAATCAGTGAGAATAAAAGCGTCGAATAAAAGCCATGTGACTCTTCTCTTTAGGATACTGAATGCCATTTTTTTGCTTTCTTTCATGTTCTTTTGCCTAGATGTACTTCTCGGATCACTATACATGCATGCAAAACAAGCACGGCAGAATTTTTTTTTGCGCGTCTTCCATATATTTTTTTTTCTTGCGATCGATTTTTGCAGTGTCATTACATAGGCTACTTGTATAGTTCTCGATCAAATGAGATTCTTTGTTCGCTCTTATGCTTTTTAGTCTCTACTGGAAATAAGAATGAATCAACAATAAGGAAGAAAAAAAAGAGAATCAACATCATTAGAACATTTCTTTTTCTTGCTCAAGGCGAATCTAGGCATATACATTGTTATGTTGCCCAGAAATCACACTCTTTGTCGTTTGTGTAATGTATTCGATTTTCGCCCACAAAATGGCTCGTTTTTTTTGTCTCAACTCTCTTCTAGTTTCAGTTTATTTATTATTTGGCAGAAATGCGCGAAGTTGTTTCTCTTTTCATGACTTTTATTCACTGAGTACTTCATCTATACAGAATTTATGTTTCGATAGTCTGCTGAATAACACAGCTTTCCTTAGTTGTGTTTAAGTCAGGCACAATTCTTTTTATCAACTCAATGCGAAACTGAATTAACAAAGAACTTGAAAAGTCATGGAAAGAATTTTTTCAATAGACTTATGCCATTTTGAAGATGAAGAAAAACATGCTCATATATATTGGTGACTGAGTTTGGTGTATGTATGTGTCGTCACCATCATTATTGTGTATTAACCAACGGTAATGGTAATCATTGCCCTATTAAATTATTATCAATGGCCCAAAGAGAATATGACGACAAGCACAAGCATCGATTCTGTAAATGCAAACGATCATTTATCATCGAAGATACATAGTGAAATATTAATTATTCTGAATGGTTCTTTATCGCAATAGTACACGGCATCATGCATTCTTAAAACACCAGATACTTGCACACAAAATTCGACATTCTTTTTATGAAATCACAACTATGATGCATTTATTTTCATGGCTGAGAAAGTTCGACGAAAGCATAAATAACATTGCTCAAATTTTATCGATGATTCAAAATTCAAGAAAAAAGTTCTCTTGTCTTTGGTTTTTGCTCACTAATTATGGAGCCTACGCACACATGTTGAGTTCACCTCCGAAAACAAGTTGCCTAAATTTTAATTCATAAAAGGTGTAGGTGTGGCTGTGGGTGTGAAAACTGATCATTTGTATATCCTAATCGACATCCAAATTCACGCATCCACACTCACACCCTTGCTAATTCTCTTTGAGCGTGCGTGTAAGTTAAAAGAAGAACTGAACTCATCGTCATCGTCACACATCTACACCGACAACTACATCCTTTGCAGCTTATTATTCTAGGAATTTTTTTACAGTGTTGCAGGCGATGACACGAATGATGAGGCCACTAATAATGGCGATAACAGTTCATCGAAACAATAAGTACATTTTCAACAATAACAACTATTACCACGAACTCATCTACAGACTAATTGGTGACGATAAAAATCACAGAGAAAACTTGCAAGTTTTTTCCCGCTGTGCTTGGATATTTTTTGTTTTCATAAAGAAAACAAACAATTCATTTGAACAGTATTTTGTATTGGCGTGTAATCTCTCTTTCTCTTTACATGTGTGAAGACGGTGATACAAGCAAAACTTATATATTCTAGATGTTTGTTCTGATTTCTTCACTTCTTTCTTATCGTGAATTTCATTTACTCCTGGCGCTGGTTTCGGTATATTTCGTAGTGAACCTATTCTGTCTTTGCTTTTCTTTCTTTCCTGTTTTTAACATACATGCATTTTTGTTTTCAGTGTCACTTGTATGAGTTCGCTCGAAATTACGTTTTGTTTTCCATCGCCTATTTATTCCTTGAACTGATATATGCGAATAAGGAATACATAATGAACCCCCAAAAAGCAATTGTGAATCAGCAAACAAAAAACTATAAAATAACCCTTATGTCTTTAGATATGCTACCACCAGCTTCTCGACGTCTTGCAATACTTCTGCTCTTGGCGTTCTCCATTATCTTAGTGCGTTCGTCCATTAATCCGCATGATCAATTTGTTTGGTTTCTGGAAATTCTTCCTGCTGTGATCGGTGTCTTTGCAATGATCTTTGTTTCGCCGCATTTTCAATTTACAAATCTTGTACAATTACTTGTCTTCATTCATTGTGTAATTCTCTTGATCGGTGCTCATTACACTTATGCTGAAGTCCCATTTTTCAATCGTCTTCGAGATGTATTTCACATGCAACGAAATAATTACGATAAGATTGGGCATTTTGCGCAAGGCTTTATACCGGTGTTGATCGTACGTGAAATATTAATAAGACGAGCGATCATTCAAGCTCGTCCATTGTTATTAGCATTTATATGTGTCTCGATTACGTTAAGCTTTTCGGCCGAATATGAATTAATTGAATGGGCAGTAGCCGAAGCAACGGGAGAAGCAGCAGACGCTTTTCTCGGTACTCAAGGATATATTTGGGATACTCAAAGTGATATGTTCTGTTGCTTGATTGGTTCCATAATTTCCTTAATCCTGTTCACATCATTACATGACAAATACATTAAACGCGTTGAAGACAACGAAAAACAAAAGGAGTTGAACAAAACAAAAACCAATTGAAGACTTCCTAAACAGTGCTCAATCTCAATCTAGATCATTGACTAGAGTGCAACACTTATAGTTAGTTCTATCCATCTACTGTAGTTCCTTGTAGGTTACCTTATTTTAATAAATCTCGTATAGTGGTGTCATTAATATGATGGGTTTGGAATGGTGAACGAAAGCACGCTAGTGGATTCTCCATGTTTGACAGCACTGCGGCCAATGTTTCAGAAAATCTAGGCCGTAGATATAGGTGAAAAGAAGACCCTTAGCTACTTTCCAACTCGCACTTTCATGTTTGCATAAGCGTGTATGCAGAAGACAGAGAGACTGGTATCCAACCAATAGTGAAACAATTGATAGACATGCTACTTCCGTAGAATTTCCTTCTACCAGAAAAGCTCGAATATCGAAAACAATTGGTCATGACAGAGCTAGCACAATGTATATTTATGAAAGTGGCAAGAATCTTCAGCAAGATGATTGTACTGCTTAGTTTAAACACCCTAACAAGAGAAGTTTTATGAATAAATTAAAGTCCTAACAGCTCATACTGGTATTGCACACTAGGACTTAGAGCTAAAACAGAGCCTAAAGAATTACTCTCTCTTGTGAATGGTATATTTGAACCAAGCGAAAAGAGCATACGGAAAAGGCACAACTATTAACTATAAGAACAAATAATACAAATTTAGAGTTTATATTCAAAGTAGTTTGAAAGATGTAGGAAGCCATAAGCTGTAGCCTGGTTCGGCTGATGCAGAGTGCTTTCTTTGTATGACTCGATCAATTGAATAGAAAAACCAAAATAAAATAGCAGATATAAATTATGTTAGGATTCACTTTTTTTGCAGAAAAAAAACACTTTAGCTCTCTAGAAAGAAATGGATAAAGGTGAAAGACAATTTGCCTAGAATACAACGATTATGCATAGAGATAGAGTCACACATAGACCTAGGACAGTTCCCAGTTCTATGAATTGTATATTTTCGAAGAACTGGGTATAGTGACCAGTTCTTTTTCCAGAACTGGTTAAAGTGACCAGCTCTTTGACGAGAACTGTGTGCACCCGACAGTTCTTTTCTAAGAACTGTACACACCCGACAGTTCTTTTTCGAGAACTGGTTATTGCAACCAGTTCTTTTTCGAAGAACTGGATTAAGCGTCCGGTTCTTTTTCAAGAACTGGCTACCGTGACCAGTTCTTGGTGAAGAACTTGGTGAAATGACCAGTTCTTTTTCGAGAACGGCTTATTGTGACCAGTTCTTTTTGAAGAACTGGGTAAAAGTGATCAGTTCTTTTTCAAGAACTGGGTAAAGTGACCAGTTCTTTTTCAAGAACTGGGCCAAGTGACCAGTTCTTTTTCAAGAACTGGGCCAAGTGACCAGTTCTTTTTCAAGAACTGGGTAAAGTGACCAGTTCTCTTTCGAGAACCGGGTGTGGGTTTGGGATGGGTTTTGTGTGGGTTGGGTTGGGTGTTGGTGTGTGTGCGTATAAGTCTTCTCTCAGCATTCACACCTAGGGGTGGGAAGTTACCATTACGTTTCGGGGTTACCCTTGGTCCACCAAGTGCTAGCATTGCGGGATATACTCGGGTCCTCCTGGAGGACAGAAAAGTACCTCCCAATACTTTGACGTCAGGATGCCCCCCAATAGTAAGACTTCAGGGGCCAAGGATACTGGCAACACCAATAATTGTTGGGGCAAGGGTACCACGCGACACTTGCACTGTTTGGGCAAAGGCTGCTGCGTAACTCTGGCAGTGGTTGGACCAAGGCTACCCTCCTTTCTGGCAATTGAACCTGATGGCATGAAGGTTCGGCGCAAAATTTGCATCGATTGGGCCCACGTTACCGCGCCACTTTTTGCGGTGGTTGGGCCAAGGATACCCCCTTCCTGGCAATTAATCCTGACGGCACAACGGTTTGGTGCAAATTTTGCATTGGTTGAACGCACGGTACCACGTAATAGTTGCACTGGTTGGGCTGAGTGTACCCAGCTATACGAGCACTTGATGAGCCAAAGGTATTTGCTAATACTAGCATTTGATGACCCAACGGTATCTCCAATAGTGGGGCTTGTCGACACAAGGGTACCCACAATAGTTGTTCGTGGGGACCAAGGCTATGAGATTGATGATGCTAGGTAGTCCCCTGACCGTTACCTGCGTTGTCGGGTAACTGCGAACGGGGCGTTACCGTTCCCGGTGACTGGGAACTTTTTCGTTACCGTTACCGTTCCCAGGAACTGTCTGGGAACGGTAACTTCCCACCCCTAGCTACAGATCAGTTTCTATCAAAGAACTAGTTGAACAGATCAGTTCCTATCAAAGAACTGGTTGGACAGATCAGTTTCTTTCAAAGAACTGGTAGGCACAGATCAGTTCCTATCAAAGAACTGGCTAGACAGATCAGTTCCTGTCAAAGAACTGGTTGAACAGATCAGTTCCTATCAAAGAACTGGTAGGCACAGATCAGTTCCTATCAAAGAACTGGTTGGACAGATCAGTTCCTATCAAAGAACTGGTTGGACGGACCAGTTCCTATCAAAGAACTGTTTGAACAGTTCTCAAAAACGGAACTGATATGGAACTGTCCAGGGTCTAGTCTCACAAGTGAACCAATCTGTACTTTTGACAATCATTCTATCACAGCTGCTCATTCATGCAGAGAGGGTGCATCTTGATTTCTAAAAATAGTGTACTACCTGAAAAATCAATATTTGAAATTCAGTGTGAATGTGGACGTGTGGTCTGAAGTATACATTCATTCACATTCACACTCATACGAACAGGCACACTGAGATAAACGCACACCTATATTCTGCCAAAGAAGAGAGCGAGTTGTGACACACTTTTTACGACAATAAGAAGTTGAGATCAATACTTAACTATTCATACAGCCAATGCAAAAGTTTCTGAGAAATGTAAAATCAGTAGAATAATTGCATCACTTATTCTACCTTATCTTGATTCGAAAAACATTGTTTTGCTTTAAATTTTCAATGTTTGTAGCTCATGTTAGGCTACCAGTTTTATGGAAATTTTGCCTGGTGCCAACACTTAATAGCGGAAAGTTCGTTGATGCACCAAGATCCATTTTTGGTAGGATAGAAAGAACATTAACATATTGATACTCTTCCTCCATTAACTCGCCAGGTCGATCCTTCAAAGAAATTCAAATATATTCACTTTTTAGGGAATGAAGCTCTCTGTTCATGCATATGTCATGCAACATTCTAGCTCTGAAGGCAATCGTTTATGCCAAGACGCATCTTTTCCACAATGAACTTCTCTTGGTAAATGTAGCCTAACCTCTATAACTTAGTAATCGATCGAGGGATAGGGCTGCAACTTTTACCGTTAGCATAACTCATGTAGACCAGTCAACAACCTGAGTGTCATCGATTAAGAATGACTTATTGAACAACTATGGATGTCTGTTCAGCTATATCATATGACATTAATGGAAGTTTTCATGAAACTGAATGTGTGAAAACCTTATATTTGGCGCTGAGCAGAGACATTTGTTCACAAAAATCTTTCTGAACAAAAGACCGTCGAATTTATTAGTTCAGCCAGGGAACTTTAACAGAAAACTCAAAAGTATTTACAGGTTCAGCAAGCGGGCTCATTACGCTTACCATCCCAATACAATATGTTGAAAACTTTTAGAAGAAAAGGGTAACCATCTTACATAAAATGCAGTGTTCCATCCACCCCCTAGCACACATGCCACTATTGGAAATCCAATATTTCTCATTCAATGAATTAGTTTGAGGCGAATGATGTGTATAGTTGAAGAAAACATTTCTGTCTATCATCCGACATCGGTGGCTCGGAGTCAAACTTCTGATCTTCAAAAGATATGAACTCATGTGGCTTTTGTCCTAAGAAGACAATCTGATGCATTGCTTAATTGGTATTTTCCTCGTTGGCTGAAAAAAGAAAAATTGTTGAACAATTGTTGCAAGCTGTCGGATGCATACAATTCGTTTTTTCACAACAGATTGAAACATTTATAAACAAGAGCTTATATATGAAACAAAGTGTGGACAATGAACAATATATAAGGCAATGAGAAGAAATAAGACCGAAATTGAAAGCAAAAAGAAATGCCAAAGATACGTATATCTGATCAAACATTTGGCAGTATCTAATTGACGCCCCGGACTAAATGTCGCACAGTGACTTCTTCTCACAACAGCCAGTTCATACATTTTTTCTCCTACAGATATCATTTCGCTATGACCTGGTGGAAAAAATTGTTCGTTCACCGCCAATGATTTTTGGTAACAGTCTACTGCTCTGTCGAAATCATTCATTCTACGATAATTGCTACCCATATAATGCAATGTGATTCCAATATCCGGATGTCCATTTGGATAAGCTGTATGTTGGTTATTCAAAACCTGTTGAAATGTTTCTTTGGTCAGTTCAAATTCACCATGATGACTGTAAGCAGTCGCTAGACAGCTCCATATTCGAAAAGTGTATGGATTTGTTGATTTTAAATGTTTTGTTTGGATTTTTAAGGCTTTTTTGAAATGCTTGATGGCATTTGTGCTATCTTTCATGTCCAAATATACATGTGCTAAAAAATGAAAGGTGGAGCTGAACGTTAAATGGTCTGGGTTGAGTACTCTTTCGCGTATATCCAATGCTGTTTAGAAACATTTAAAAGCTTGATGAAATACTTTCTTTCGTCGGTAAATATTTCCAACATAGTCAAGAGCTTTGGCCACTGGTGTGTGCTCGTCTTTAAAATTGTGCTGATAGATATTTAGTGATAGTGAGTAATAATCAAAAGCACTATCATAATCACCTCGGTTCTCCTTCATTATACCCAAATGTAATAATGACAATGCTTTATGTACATGTGTAGGCGGCAAATATTTTGTAGTTGCTTCATGAGCACGCGAAAAATAATCTTCAGCTTCCGGCCAACGTCCTTGACTCTCGTGATATTGACCGATGGCTCTCAGTGTGCGTGCAATGATAGGATGATAGATGGGAAGACAGCGTTGTCGCATAGCAACTGATTGCATTGAATAATTGAGTGCCTCTTCGGTATGACCTAAATATCCAAGTGCCCAACTAATATCACTTAAACTATACGCGATATCGTTATGATTACCAGTTAGAAGTTTACGCTGATTATTTAGAGTTCTTTGATAGATTTCTAATGCACAATCATATTTATTTTGAAAGACATAAACATTGGCAATATTAAATTGACACTGTAAATATTGGAGAGACTCGGGTCCCTGACCTAGGATTTTGAATATAGTTTCTGTTTCTACTAAAATTTTAAGTGACTCATCATATTTGCCTAGAAGAAACAATGATCGAGCATGAAGAATATTTAGCGATGCGCGAGTTGCTAGTTCATCATGCGACAATAGCTTCTTGAGAGAACTGTAATAGATATTGGCTTTTTCATATAGGCCTCTCTCGTACAAAATTCGACCGAACAGTATATAAGCATCGGTTGCTTGGTCACTCTGAAATATCAAACGTTTATATTCTTCCAGAGTTCCTCGTCCTGCGTCACTAGCTATTAAATAAACGTCCCATCGATAAGGCTGCTCGCTCGGGCAAACGTCTTGAAGTCGGAAAACTGCTGATAAGCTGAAAAGAACTTCATATTCATCATGTATGACAGCCAATTCACTAATATCAACACACAACGTCGATTCGAGAGTCAAATCGACGTCAATAATAAATAATACGCTTGCTTGGTTCTCAGATGGACTTTTAGAAAGGAAGCATTCTGACACATTTCGATCTCTTGAAGTAGAGAAAAAATCGTTTGCAAAAACAAGATGACCTATACCGTTCTGAAGCTGTTCGAGCTCAGATTTTGGCAAAAACTGACCACGATAGACTTGATAAATGGGTGCTAATTGACGCTGTTTACTTTGTAAATGAGCTATCTGCGTGTATAAATCAACAATAAATTGGCGAAAAACAAAAAAGTCCTGTAATGTCCTCGGTGCGCAAAACTCGATTGACTAATTGGAAAATAAATGATGGACGTGAATATCACTGTATGGCTTGTTGTGGTGTATATGTTCTATGAAATTCTTCGATGAGGGTCAAGTGTATTGGGTCAGATAAATAGAACTCGATACAAAATGCCAACATTTCATTGATAGAATTTTTTGATGGAGGCAGCTGAAGGAACGCAACAAGCGCCAGTTGTATCCAGATGAAAGTTAGTGTTTCTTCTGATAAATTCAATAATGATCTTTCCTGTTGGTTGAACAAAGAGAAGGAGACCAATTGATGCTTCTTATCAGAAGTGATGATTTCGATATGTTCCGCAAGTGCACTCACATCTTTAAATCGACGAACATTTCTTTCAGAATAATTTGCATTTTTCTCAACGATGAACAAAGTTTTGAGCTGCTTCAGCTCTTTAAGATGCGCAATAATTGATTGTGAAATATGCTTATTCATCACAACAAGTAAGATTTTCTCCCATTTGAGCGATCGATGAATGTAATCGATGCAGTCATTGGCTGCTGAATATGTGAGAAAATTATCAGCCAACCTGATAAGATTATTGGCTATTCGTTTGTAATGTAGGTCATCACTAATATCCTTCAGTAAAATCACTGTAGTGAAAGCATGATCTGAGCTTAGAACTGCAACGTATTCTCGTGATTGTGCACTTTTTATTGCTTGCTAGCTAAGACGAGGTATAATATTTGATGACACTCAAATGCACCGTGAATTATTTTGATTTTGCAACTACGTACGAAGTGAATCAATGTGATTCCATAGGTATACCTTCGATCAGTAAATTTCGCATTTATTTGATTTTTCAATTTGAAGCATATAACATGCATCAAATGACATGTTTATCATATTTCAAAAAAAAGAATAAATATAGCTTTTTTTTTATTGAGTTTATATAGATAGGAAAAAGGACGAAAGAAATATTTACTATGAAACAACCATTTGTCAATCTTAGACTCATATTATAAAAAAATAAAAAATAAAAAACGAAAATCAATAATGAAACTAAAAGAAACATCATGAAATATACAATATAGGACCATAATCTAAATTAACAATTGTACTTAAATGAATTAAATGTAATAAAGAAAAAAAACTAAAGAATAACACAATGCATCAACGTTACTATGTGATAATCACATAATGAAAATAATAACACTATAAAATCAATTAGATCAATAATAATAACCAAATAATTCATTTCTAATACCGCATTGACCCAAAAAATAAATTTCGCTGAAGTTTTAAGTTTTAATGAATACAATAACAAGTATTATTTAGAAAGAAAAATATACAGATTGAGATTTAATGTAATTTCGTTCAGCAAAAAAAAATGGACAATTTTTTTTTATTTAGTTCAAAATAACAAAAAAAGAGAAAGAAAGTTTCTCTTGGAGCTTCATTATTGATTTTTGTTTGTTGTTTGTTTGTATCATCAGTCTAAGATTAAAATGCTCGTTTGAAGACCAAAACTTTCCTTTTTCTGTTGCCCTTATATGTATAAACTGAATAAAAAAAATTTTACATTATTTTATTTCTTGCTATATGATATCACATTGAATTTCAAGATGTATATTTGATTTCATATTGCTACTTACTTGGGTGAATGCCTCAAAATAAAAACAACGAAATTAGTGAAAATAAATTAAACAAGTATGAGAAACAAAGAACTGAGGTGGATACACTGAATGACTCCCTGCAGGTGTGAGATGTGCATGGATGTAGGATGCGGTTTGATTGTGTGGGTATGAACATTGATCAGTCTTCTCTTTTTTTACATCTACATCCTCGTAAATTTATCATAGATATGAGAATCAGGACGAAAAATAATTAATGTCTTTACTATTTGTTTACTGCATCACTTTTTCAGTGTATATCGATATATTGTCGCTTAATTCAATTATGCATTGTTTGGCTATTCAATTCGCTATAAACAAAAATTGTCAGCAGGATTATGAACATTTCAGTCGAGTGATTTATAGTCGAACTTCAGTGTCTTATTCGTCCTTCATACGGAAAGAATAAACACCTCACAATTTTGAAAAAACTAAAATGTCTAGAATATTCTCAGCCATGTTGCCACAGCCAAGTCAAAATACCATTATTTTTGAAATTTGAGCGAGTCAAGTTTTTGTTTCTGCAAGAATCTAAAGCACTAAGAAGTGGATAACGAGAAGAGCTTTCCCGTCATCCTTCATTGTTATATCATGTATGAACGACGTCATTAGCACTAAAACCAATTGATCGTAATTGGGATTTGTAACTAACTGATAGTTGCTAGCAACAGAGAACTGAATTCAGGTTGAAAGGATCTAAATGGAGAAGGCTTCTCACAAGTTTGTTAGCCTCATTTGCAATACTGTTAAGTTCACTCTGCGTCTATATTTGTTGCTACATAGTAATTATATAGAAGTTTTGGCATATATGAAAGAACAACGATGCCCATTATTATTTCCAATAGAACTTTGCAGTTCATTGATTCAAAGTTGACTCGTCGTTGCCATGTTTATCAAAGTTCTACTCTTTATAACTATCAATCTGAGTCTCTGATAAGTTTTAATTTCCTTCAACACGACTAGTTTTACCTACACATCCTGCTTATTGTTATAACATGGCAAGATTTTATTCGCTGAACAATTGTCATAACTCGATCCATACTATCTATCAAATATCAGTTTGTCAGATGACATTCAGGTTATCAATGACTATAGATCTAACAGGGCTGAGAGTGAGTGGATAATATGCAGGTGTGAATGCAGAAAATACCTGTAACTACTTTCAAATAATTCGATCTTTGATGGATTCACGACCTCTCTTTGACACTTGTCTGTATCTATTTGATTTTTCTCTGTTGATATATGAATATAGACGAAGAATTTAACCTCCACAGGAACTGTGTCATTTGCACCTTGAATTGATTAGAAACATCAAGAATGTGAATCGCTTTCGTTCTTTGACGCAAATCTATTGGAAAACGATGATGCTTTTGTATAAGCGGCGAAAATCTATGACGATTCAATGAGAAAATTACTTAGATCTGCAGAAACTTGCATTAGGATCAATATTATGGACTTGTCTGATGAATTTAAGAAAAGCTCACTACAAATCCAACCATTAAACTTGTGATAAACTAACCCAATGTGATGAATTTCACTGGATGAAAAATGCATGGCACTTTTTTGGAGTGTAAACATCAAACTATCTCAATTTGTATGTCATGAGGACATTGATTATTACAGATTTGGTGAATCAAAAGAAAAACAAATAATTAAAAATCATGCAGATATATCAAAAATCACACTATAGCTGAAAAGATATTTCAACTATTCAAATAATTAAAGTATTTCAGCAGTAGATTTATTTCAAAGTTCTTTTAATAGGAATTCATTCATTTGTATATTATTTAGAGTTCAATGGATATTTAAGTAGAATAAATTATTCATCCGATTTCCTTTGTGGACATCTATTAGTAAGATTGCAGAAAATCTTCCAAAAGCGTTGGCCCATAATGAACTGATTTGGTGCCGATTCATCTTCCGTTTTTAAGTCACTTTTGTCTGCAGCTAACAAACCAGCAAAGTATTGAGTACAGTTTGATGATAAAAGTTCAGCATTTGTGTCACTTTGTATGTAAGCAATTGCATGTGCCCGCTTCGCTAAAGCATCAGCGAAGGATCCATCCTTGCTCAGTTCTATGATCAATGCTCGAGTTTGGCTTAGAAAATCTTGAGCCACCGTATCATTGGCGCACAAGTCTGCTTGCAATAAACGGTAGTCATCACCTGAAAAAGGATTAGGACCAATACCGGGAGGTTGTCTAACTAAAGACTGACTACGATCCGGTTGTTTCAGTGAAGGACGATTTGCATGAACGAGGCTCAGGTACAACTAAAGAAAACAACTAAGAAAAGTACTACTATGCTTATAAAACAGTTACATACGATAGTAACGAATATGGCAAACTTCAACATATTGGAAATTGATTTGATTGACATGAAATGCATTTTTCCTTCTATTTATTCCTTCTCTTTCACTTATTTGCTTTTGCCATATTTTATTAGTCAGTAATTCGATTATGCATTCACTTCTACGGTTCATTGAAGAAAATTTTTATTCATTTCCTTAATGAATAATTATGATTCTTATGCATAGATTTAGTACGATTATTGTTTATTAATGATGTTGCAATAGAATACGATTGGACGAATGTATACACTGCTCGTTCTTACTTTTTTTTATAGAGGAAGTTGCAATAAATAATTTAGCAATTGATTAAATGCATCGATGCAGTATATAAAAATTTTTGCCTAATAATGTATGAAATTAATAAATGAATATTGATTTTTTTCTCGTAACTCGGATTATTGTGATTATTCTTGTATGATTCAAGTCTGGTAAAAATCATGGGGATATTGGCAATCAACCGGTAGTAGTTTGATGCTTGGAAAGACCCTCCTATTTTCGGGGTTTCTCGAGAACAACTCGCTCATTTGTTTTCGATTGACGTTGAGATTAGCATAAACTGCTCGTTTGTATTGGTTTGCTGACAACCGCAAAAGACATATTAGTTAAACTATGGAATTATAAATACAGAGTGCTCTCCAAATAAAAGAATCTTTGAGAAATTCGAATAAATTTTTTCCTATTTAAACACTGTCTGTTGGATTACTTTTTTAATCCTTACATTTGAATTTGTGTATATAAACAAATTGTTGAAACAATTTCTTAATTAGATACTTTAGATCAGTTCCTTTGTGAACCTAACGAGTTTGCTTCCTATGTTCCTACAACATTTTACATTTACATCAGATAAATTATTGTGAGAATAAAAACAGGAATCTATCCAATGAGATCGATGCAGCATTTAGAATGTAAGATGTGAATTCAAAGGAGAACTAAGTCCTTCGCTACACCCAAATCCTGTTGTCAGAATATTGATGACTTTCATTTTCTACAGAGTGCTGAGCAAATATTTAGGAATGGTTGAATCAGATGAAAATTTGCAACTTGTATCAAATACAAAAGTTATTCAAAAGTATGATTCTGCAACAAAATTACCGATTAGTTAACATGGTGTTAATGTATTTATGATCATAAAACTCATACGCTACATATTCTGTTATGAAATATGAAAAATATGACTGTATCAATCAATCAAAGAATAAAGATTTCAATTAAATCAACGGAATAACTTGACAAAGTTAGTTGAAAAATTAGTCATTCATTCTATCGTCTTACTTCATCAAAGAATTCAAAACGACGTACATCAATGATTAAAGTTGAAATGCTTGGATTATCAGCGATCACCATTGAATGAATCCTGTCAAAATTTGTCATCTGTTTCGTTTTTTCGAATTACGAGGCAACAAAAAAGTTTCAGTGCACGTATAATTTTTTGACCAACTATACATTATACTAATTGAAGAAACTAGTAGTAGTATGACAACATATTGATAGAAAATTATGATCGTTGCCTTTCCAAAAATTTTCAATATGAAAAGACGTCAGTCGACAACCATTATCTTCCTTAGTAAAGATACTATGCATAAGTTTAAAGAAAAAAACAAGTGTTTCGGAACACATTAGTCGCATTTAATGCTAGAGAAAACTCTAAAATGAACCAATAGTTGATAATATGACTTCCAAATAGTTACTTAGACTATGATGAATCAAACGAATGATATAGGAAATTTTTTTCGTAAGATTTTTTTTATTTTTCGAAATAAATGATTCACGTCATAGAGATTGATTTCCTTATTGATCATAATTTTCCTTAATATAGAAATCAATTTCCAGATGTATATTCAAGGCAAACAAAAAAAAAAACAAAAGGAAACAAAATAATAATAAATACACGCACATATGGCAAATACAAAAAAAAAACAAAACATCATTATGTTCATGCCTTTTAATCATTCATTCGTTTGTATAATTTCTGCTCACCACCACTGTTCTACAAACTTTATGAGACAAATAAAAGACTGATATCAAATAACAAATATTAAAAATTCAAGACTAGTATTCAATTTATAATTCTTGTACAAAATTGCCTGGAAATAAGCCAATATTTCCATGCAAATTGCCTTTAAACCAATTATCAGAACGACGTTCAATTAATACAATAATATCACCTGAAAAAAAACATTTCATATCAAATCAAAATAAAATGAAAAAAAAAAAACAAAAATTCAATTTTACCTGGTCGTATAGTTAATTCATCATCATGTCGTGCATCATAAGCATGCAATACTTTAACATGTTTAACTGCTTGTTGTTGTCGATAAGAATCTGTTGATGCTGTCATTACATTCGGAAGAACTGGATAAGGTGGTGTAGGTGCTGCTGATCGATTATCTATATATAAAACAAAAAAAGAAAATCAAATTTATTATTGAACGTATTTTCATCTTCGAAATGAAAATATTTATCAAAGCAAATCCATAACACATGCATTGATCATCACACAATAATATTAACTTACACGTTGAATGTATACCTGAATAAATTTGTTTGTAAAATAAAAGCAAAAATGTGTTATTATTTGAATAGAATAGAATACAAACACAAAGCATATGAATTTTAGTCTTTTTTTTTTAAGGAGCGAAATTTCGAACTACCTTAGATCTTGATTGATCAAAATAAAAGAAGAAGAAGAAGAAGAAGAAGAAGAAAAGCATAATAGAATTTTTTGAAAATAGAAAAACAAGTTTTGTTTTTAAAAAGCAAATATTTGTTAGTAGTCGAAACTTACAAGAACTTTTTTCATTAGACACAATAAAAAGTGCGGGTGATGCTCTATAATCTATAATAATGAATAGTTAGTTTTCATTATTAAACTTATCGAAAATTGAAGTAAGCCCAGAACAATTATATAAAATAGATGAAAATCTTATGTTTTTCTTTGTTATTACCTTGTGTTGGATGATCATTCGGAGCTTCATTAATTGCCCAACCTATTGGTGCTGGTTTATGAGTTGAATATGGCGGTGGTGGTGCAGGTTGTTGCATCATAGCTGGTGCGGCAACTATTGGCATTGTCCGTGCAAGATAACCCATAGTAGATGGAGGATTTTGACTTAATGGTTGAAATGGAATTCGAAGGAAGGTTGTTGGAATTCCCTAAAAAATGGAAAAAAAAAGATTTTCTACATCACTAGAACATGAACACACCCGTAACGTACGGAAAGAATATACTTCTGCCTTTTGGTATGGAATACTATTAAATGGCAGATTCTTTACATGTCGTTCTGGGGAGAAAGTTGGTCTAACGCAGATTTCTTGTGCTCAATTGCTTGAGCTCTTCATACACACTAACTAGCTATATGCCAACCACAAGGACAAGTCTATGTCACAACGTAATCAGCATACTATCGAACAGACGACCCTAGATAAATAACTATTAGTGAGTTTAATAACGTAGTCACTCAGTCACGGCGATTCTATACAGTAGGCATATGTTAAATTAATCAGTGAACACCAATCAAGTATAGTCAACATGGATTTTAGGTGAACAGTCTGTTGAAACTACACTTACTCACAGTTCTTGAAATCGAGAGAGAACAGACTATTTTCAAAAAATTCTTAACATAGAGATCATGCTATTAATATGACAATCATTAAATTTTATCTTTAAAACATTCCGAAAGAAGATAATAATTTTCGAAAAAAAAAATTTCTCTTTTCGAACTTTGAAATTCTATTCAAATAAACAAATATTTCTCTTCTCTATTGAAATAATCAAAATAGAATTAGCACCATCAATCTATATTCTACATAATTAAATACGTTCAAATTTTCATTTTCTATCATAGATTTCATATAAGAAATCACACTCTCTTACGTACTTTATCCGTATAACTTTTGGCAAAACGTTGTGAATGTTCATATCGTGGTTCTGGTAAATGTTTAATTTGATTATAAATTAATTCTATTTTATATAAACTTCCTTCATAAAGACATTGTAGAAGACGAACCTTAAATTAAAAATGGAACAAAAAAAGAAAACAATCATGATTATATTCAATAAAAATATTCTTACACTTTCACGATTAACAAATATTTCACTCGGATTAACACTTGTTGAAAATTTTTCATTTTGTTTACAAAATCCTTGTAAATTTTCAATACCTATATTTCAAAACAAAAAAAAAAACTTCAATATTGAAATAATTTAACACAAATAAATAACAATAATGATTTAAAACTAAATCGAACAAGCATCAAGAAACATACATGACGAACAATCGTGCCCAAGCATTGATAGAATGGGTGCAATAAATATATCAAAATGAAGAAGAAGAAAATACCCTCGCGTTTTCTATTTTCTCTTTTTTTATGATGATACATAGCACCATCATCATCATCATCATTTGATGAGGACGATAAATTGTCTCGATGCTGTTCACGATGAATCACAATATCTAATACAATCGAGCAGGATGATATTATTTAATTTAAGATTTTCTTTTTTTTGAAACAAATGACAACCGTCAATAGAACAAACAAAGACGAATATTATATAGATAGTACCTGTTTGTGAATGAGAGGATGTAGAACACATCGCTCCATCACTTGACAAACTTTCATCGTCGGTTGGTGAATCTTCCTTACGATATTTTAATGGGGAAAAATTACCGACTATAATGAAAAATGGATGTGCTGTTCTTTTTTTTTTGTTTCATCTCATAGGCAGGAGAAATGATTAATGTTCAAAAAAAAAAAATAGAATAAAACATGAAAACAAACCATCTTTTGATCGACGTTGTACTTCAATATCTTGTTTTAACATTTGTATCCAATGCATAAGACTTAATATTCGTCGTTCTTGACTCATTGCATTATGGTCATTTTCAGCCTTGATAAAAGAAAGATAAACAAATAAATATTTTATTCAAAAAATAAAAACAAAAATCATGCTTTTGTTTTTTTCTACATACATAAATATCATATAGTAAAATTTCTGTTTCAGTTGTTTGTACATTAAGTTTACCTTCAGTAATAATATCATCTTGTGGTGTTATTCGGATAGAATATAATTCTTGTGTTACCTTTAAAAAAGAATCAATTATTATTCTTTTTTGTTATTTTTAGATTTTATGTTTACATAAAATAATTGTAAGAAAAGCAATTTTCTTATTTTGTAAATATCTAGCTATTTTCTGAAACAATTGAAGAAGTACGATAGGATTTACAAATGAAAATTTCAAAGTAGAAACACAAACTATTTCAGATGTTTTGAAATAAATTTTAGTATATATAGAATTTCGCTTCTTTAATAGATGAATTTAGTATAATAACAGTTATATATTGTTGAGTTACATATTTATCAATTTAGAATATTAATTGTATCATAATGAGTACATCATACAATAGAATTTTCCTACTGGCTTTATTGTTCATGTTTTTTTGGAAACAATAAGACAAAGGCTCTTGTGATAATTACTTTTTTTTTTATTCTTTCCTATAATAATAATAGTTCTAGTCTCTAGTATACTCTAACACTCGACAATATTATATTTATCATGAGTAGAAATTTCCTATCAATTGTTTTTTATAATCTACAACAAAAAAAAATAGAAATATTTATCCCGTGAGAATAACTTTAATGTAATTGTACCAGCAGGTAATAAGGTCTATTGATTCTTTATACTAAAAATTCAACCTTGTGTCAAAAGTCTAAATATTTACTTGATTCATCGTTTCACTAAGTTTTTGTATTGAATTAGTATATGTTTGAATAAATTTTTCCATTTCATTAATTCGATCAAGTTCCATAGTTTGCATTTGATCACAACTCTAAAGAAAAAAAGAAAAAAAATTATTTTCTTGAAAATCTAAAGAATTAAAACATGTACTTTACACATTTCAGCATCACATGATTGTCTTGCTAATTCAACATCTTTTGTTGATTCATGATATTTTTTTTCTGTTTTCTCTAATTCTTGTTCTGCTTTTCGTAATGACATTTCAATCTATTTAAAAATAAAACCAAAAAAAAAAAAGAAAGAAATAACCAATGAATAATTAAGAAATTAATATTAAACAAAATAAAATTAAAGAATTAAATCTGATAAATATAAAAGCAGTTGAACGCAATAAGTTAAAATATAGTCAGTGCATTTTGTTAATTAGAATTCTTACGTTTAATGTCTGCTTGCCATTGAGATTAGCAGGCAACTATAGACGAAAATGAAATAATTTAAATATTTCATTTTAATAATAGAAAATCATTAATAAGATATAATAAAACGAAATAACAAAATGAATCATAAGTAAATAATTGTCTCAATGTTTAAAAAAGAAAGACTGAAAAACTATTCATATTGAATTATATAATTCTGCAAGGATATTCGTTCTACCTTTCTAAGGTTTCTGAAGAATGATTCATCAAAAAATTTTGAAAGTTTCATAGCGCAAGTAGATATTGATAAGTAAAGTAAGATTTGTCATAGACTCAAAATTTTCCGATGCTATTCTTCTTCGAGATACTAGGATCTCACAATGGAGAAAATTGCCTTCAATTGTCTTTCACCGTTTCTTCAAAATTTTTTACTCCATCAAGCTGAAAATTTTGTTTATATTTTTTTGTCCTTCGAATAAAAAAAAACTCGAAATATTGAAAGTATCGAAAAAAATGCAAGTTTTTTTGAATCGATATTTTTTGTTTCTAAGAGTTATCAGAAAAAAAAAAGTCTAATGCCAAATAGTATCTAGTATATATGGAGCATGCTACAGCTTATTTCAAACTCATATATATTAGAATGAATTAAAGAAAAGTTCGAAACTATACCTCAAATATTAGTTTTAATTTGAAATTATCCTGTTCGTCGTATTTCAAGTAAAACAAATCGTTCTAAGTGATATATTGATTTTTAGGGAGACTTTCATTATCATTAGCGTGAATTGTTAAATTAAATTCAAGAGTAAAAGGAAAAGAAACTTTAGTGCAAGAAAAAGTATTATTAATAATCTTATTTTTCATATTTCAACCTTTTCAGAGACATTTGTTCGATATCCACCAGGGGATATACAAGCTGTGACCAATTGCGCTTCCTGTATTTGATAATACATATTCGATTGGAAAAAAAAACGAATTTTTATTTCTTAAACTAACCTTGCTAACTTCTTTGACAGAATTTTTTGTTGTTTTTGGAGTTTCATCCATTTTAAGATATAATGATTCAATTTCTTTGCAATTGTCAAATTGACGTTGACGATACTAAAATAAAAAAAAATAATTTATATAAATGAAAAATATTTACTTTTGTTTTATTTTACTTTAGTATCGATTTCTTTTTTATCTTTCCATGCTTTAAATTTTCCATTTAATGCATCTTCAATCTTTGAAAGAAAAAAATCAAAATAAAAAACTTTAATTTATATTTTATCAAAAAAAAAAAAATTCATATCTACTGGTTTTCTTGCTTTAAGTTGTGTATCAGCAAGATTTTTCATTGGAATAGATATTTTATTAAGTAATATATTAGCTATTATATTATGTGCTTCACTTTCAATATTTGTTTGTGTCGCAAGAGTTGTAAATGCTTGTACTAAAGATCTATTTATTTATTAAAACGAGTAAGATTTTTTTTTTTTAATAGGATCTTTTTTTTTTATATTCGTACCCTTTTGCTCGACCAGCAAGCTTTTGAAATGTTTCACTGTTCTTACGAAGACCTTTGGCATAAGCGATTTCGATGTCGTAACTAAAAATAACATATGTTGAAATTGCTATGAATAATAACTATTGGGATTTTTTTCTTTTACCGTTCTTGCCAACATTTTGCAGTATCTGTACATAATTCATTACCGCTTTTCATTAGTTTTTTCAAGGCTTCATAGCCTTTTTCACCCTAAAATATTCAATAACATTGAGTATTGATTCAATGATCAATAAACTTACCACAAAACAATCTCGAAACTGTTCGATCGTCATGTTTAATCAATAATCTGCAAAACAAAATGCAATATAATCACATACATATATATATATAAACAATTTTCTATCATATTAATCATAGTTCTCTCGAAATATGATTCATTTCCTCTGTAGCTCTTCTATTCCATAGTATTTACATCTCACAGTATGTGGGCTTATATTTGTCGCATATACATTCCAGTTCTTGAGCAAGTAAACACAGTAACAGCGACGACGAAAAATAATAGAGAGAAATAGTTTTTTTTTTTCCTGTCTCATGCAGTCGACATAAACTAACATCATTTTCTCGTTGGTGATAACAGAGAGAAGTACTAACATAGTTCCTTTATTTTTATTTTCTTTTTTTTGTTCTATCTATTGGCCTTGTTTATATAAGAGATCTATCATGAGCTCAACTGACATTTGGACGTTTATGTATTAATGTCGTCAAGTATACAAGGATGCCTGACCTAGACCATCGTCTGTCTTCATTTCGTTCTACCTGCATTGTATTTATTAAGCAAAAAGAAAGAAAGAGAAAGAGAAGAAGAAGAAGGCGAAGGAGGAAAGAATACGAAAAAAAAAAGAGTTCACCATTATTGAGTACCAATTCGTACCAACATATTTCACCTATTACAATAAAATACTGATGATATGAATGGAATAAACTAAAAAGTGAAAATGATCACTTTCATTTGAATTTTTTGAAAAGTTCACTAACGAGACAAGATGTCTGTTCTTATCATTACTATTATTAATGAACAAAATAAAACAACAAACATAATACAAAAAAAAAAACTCAAAGAAGATCAAAGCATTGTATGTTAAACAAATGTAATAGGAGTAGACAGATCAAAATACAAAAGAAAAAAAAATCCAAACGGTAGTATATAAAGAAAAAAATGTGTCAGAGATTTCAGTAAGTTTCATTTGACATTTACAAGTATAAGAACCTTGAAATTATAATTATAACATGACGCATGATGTAGAATTACATCAGTTGATGTACAGAAAAATAAAACATCAAACATAGTAGATTTTATATTCAAAATTTTGTCTGCGGTTAATATACAACAGAATCAATCATTAACAGAAATATTATTCAATTCAATGGATCGATTCATCTATTTGACCATTCGTAGAATGAATTTTATAGGATGTCGCTATTGGTCGATAAATAATGACCTTTATGTCAAATGTCAAGAGACCAACAAAAAAAAACCAAATTAGACAAAAAATTGTTTCATTTTATTACATCAAAAATTTCTTGTATATCATTATGCGTCATTTATGTAATTACTCAATGTTAGAATATGATCATAAAAATGTTGACACATTGTATTCAATTAGGGATATGATTACAGAATAATCAAAAAACTATTGTCTATTTTTTTTGTTTTGGTTTCTTTGCCTTGTCAATATATGTAACAATGACAGAAATGAGTAAATACCAAAGGTATCAGTAATCATTTTATTTATAAAGAAAACAAATAAAATTGTTACTAATTCTAATAAGGGAACATTTTGTATTGTCTGACATCGTTCGATCATGAACTTCGAATCGTTTCGATTTTGAGGTGGTACCGTTAGCATTTTTTTTTTAAATAAGTTCTGCATCTGAAAGTTAAAAAGAAGAAAGGACAAACTTTTTTTATTCAGTTTAATTTACATGAAATATAGTTAGTATTTGTTTGTTCGAATGTGCATTTTATAGTGTATAAAAGTGAAGAGTCTTTGATCTGCTTCACTAGAAAAAGAAAATTTTAATAACGAAACAGATATATTCACAAGAAAAAAAAAGATGTTTCATGGTGATTTCGTTTACTGTTAAAAGTATTTAATAGGCATACAATCTTTGTTACAGCAGGTGAAAGGAAAATTGTTGACAGATTTTAGTTAATATGAATTAGATTTCCTTTACAGTTCTTCTTTACTTGTAGTAAAAGATCTTCGCTTCAAGTCGTTCTTGATATATGATCCGATACTTATACAAAACTTACTGTTTCTTTAAAATCATTTTCTTAATCTGTTTAAATAGGAGAGTGTCATTATAATTCGCCGAAATTGGTAAAAATTTTTGGTATTTCTACAAGAATTATGATGCGTTTCTCAAACTCTATTAATCTGATGAAAGGAGAAAAAATGTTTGAGTCAACTCTAACCTAAGAAGTCTCAATCTAGAGTAGACTTGGGTCTATTCAAACCTTGTAGCTTCATTACCTATAGATTAGGACTCAGTAAAACTGAAAAAAACACTATATAGGTTCGGATCGATGTATTACCCAACTAAATTCATGACCGTTTTGATGGATTTTCGACCTTTAGATCAGCTATTCATGAAAAATTCAATTACGAGACTTTTCATCTATAGATAGACCTCATGTCCACTAGAATATCATTAAACTAGCAACTCAAACAAATGTATTTTTCTTGAGATATCGAGTATCTAACATAACTTGAGGGTGAGTATAGGTGTGATCAGTCACATCTTATAATAATTCATAGAAAATGAGACGGAGTTTTCAAAAATATAAACAAAGCAAATCAATGAAATAAAGACCAAAAACGTTTCCATCCATAGAAGTCTCTAACTTTGTATACGATTTGCATTTCCTATTTACATTCAATCATTATAATAGAAATGAAGTAAGTAATACCGAATAGACCATTTTTATAGATAGTAACAACTCGATATAAAACCACTCGTTTTGTAAATTTCACGGTTCAACAACACAGAGAAATAAGGGTTGTTACGAAGAGCGACTCATCGCTCTACGATATGATAGATTTATTTACATTGTTAAATTGAAAGATCAAAATAAATATTAGTTCTAAATCAAAACAGTGACTTTTTATAGAATTATGATTTCATTGATCTTTTTTGTTTACTTCATTCTTAATCATTAATAGGAGAATTCGCTTTTCTGTAGTACAAAGGAGATCAATTTTAAAATAAAGAAAAAGGGTGTGGGTGTGGGTGTGTGACAAGATAAAGGTTCGCTCCCACACCCACACCCACACTATCAATATGGATATACGATACCAAACAGTGGAAATATAAAAGCTACCGAAGAGAAGATGAGAGCATCCAAAAAAGAACACCGAAAGGAATTGAATACAAAAACTAGAAAAGAAAAGGTGGATATGTCTATCTGAGCAAATATATATATAGATACTTATATAGAACAAAGCATGAATAGGTCAACAGATAAAAACCTTTGATGACTCATACTAATCGCACTTATTTTTTACAGATACTTGACTGATATGTCTTTTCCCATAATGCATTGATGTCTATCTAGAATTAAGCACACAAAGTAAACGATAGATTAGGAAAGAAATTTAAGACAAAGAGCAACAATTAATTTTGTTTCTGTTATAGAAAATTTATTAATGCATTAACAACAGTTGAATTTATTTCAAGACAATAAAACAAAATCTCGAAAACAGGAAAATCTGTTTGTGAGAGCCAAAATACTTTTCTTGCCAAAAAAAATGTGTGAGCATGAAGTTCATTCATATTCTACGCACAGTAATCTCAACCTCAACCCTATACAAAGCACAAATTTCTTGTCGTGTAAGGTATGTTCTTTTCCACGTAATAATGTATGTTTATACTTATACTTCGAATATATGTCTGAATTTCAAATAGAAAGTATACAGACCGAGCACAGTATAAAGTAATGAGTATTAGAACTTCACTGAATATGCTTTTATTTGAGACAGATCTCCTCTTATGTGAAGTATTTGGATGTACACTACTTTAAGTATGCCTTGCAGCTGTAAAAATGAATTTTTTTTTGTAAAGAAAACCTAAAAAATTTTCTTCAGAGTGTATTGCAAAAAAAGAACTAACATATTCTTTACATACGTGTTTTTTTATTAAAAAATACAACTGTAATGAACTGTTCTTTCCTTTTAACTTTATCTTATATATTGCCCAATCCTTAGCTAACGTACCGCTAATGAAGAAACATCTCCCAATGTGAGGTTCATCGACAGTTTCACGCACGACATTTTTGCACACGATGCTTCCATGCAAATCGCTTTTTTTTGTTTAGCTTACATGAAATTAATGGCTGTTTGGTGTGCTTGTGAAAGAAGCTGTATCTGGACACACCCTTGCACACACCCATTCCTTCATGTATTTAAGTCTTACATATGCAACACAAGATCATAGACCACTAGTTAATGAAAATTTAAAATTGAAATGAGAAGATGATGTAATTCATTGATTTCTAATAAAATATTTATTAGTGACGGTTTTCAATGATAAATCTTCAAAATTATTTATTTTTGGTGTATCATAAACATTCTTCTTCTAATAAAAATTCATGTCGACTAATGATAATCATATTTACTACGAAATTTCGCAATTTTTATTTTACAAAAGAACAATTTGTTTGTGTTAGACAAGACAAATAAAAGAAGATCATTCAATTTATGAATTGATGACATTGAATCGATAAATTGTTGTAATCTACAAAGTGAAAATCTTTTTATCTCTAATTATATCACTTATTTGGTCCTTAGGAAAAATAGAGTAGTGAACTTATTTTTGTCTTCTAATGTACTATCAGTTTCGTTCATAAGATGTTGATTGAATTCATGTTCAATATGTTGTTAAAGTACTGTATACAATTAAAAATATCGATATCGTATTATCCAACTGATTTTTATTGTCGTAGTTGCTTTTAACTTTAGTTAAAACAATAAAATTATTACTTGCCAAGAAAAAAAATATATTGAGTCAGAATGATATTCAGCTTTTCATACAATGCCTTTTCAATTTTGTCGTTCTGTTTAAACATATAAAAATTTATTCCATTTCATTATTTCATCATCACCTTTGGTGAAAAAATCAATAACCATACAAAAAGAATCTTAATTAATACATGATTACAAAAGATATTTACAATCTTCTTTTTAAAGCAAAAAATTTGTTTATTAATCAATTCGTGTTGTTTTTTTTTTCGTTCTTTGCTGATGTTGTCTAAAAGAATTTTTAATAAGAAAACGAACCATGACAACAAATAAGCCTTCAAAGAATAAGAAGTAGAACAAATTTCTATTGAATAATCTAGTTCATCAATAATGGATGAAAAAAGAAGTAAAAACAAAATTGTGAACATATCTGGAAAATCAAGCATTATAAAAAGATATTGACAGATATGAATTTTATACTAACATATACTATGAAATTTGGATGTCAGTAGTATTCTTTGAAAGAAAAAAATCATTGTGATTTTATTATCAAGAAACTATACTCATGTAGAAACCTTGTCAAACACTATTATTGGACAAAGCATAATAACATTGCAATCTTCTCAGAGCACGTATTGCGTATGTGCCTATATGTGAAAACCATAATATTTTATTTTAGAATTAAAAAAGAAGAATCTATTTTTAGAGATAACTTATAAATTCTTAGATTTCTGTTAGTAACTTTTCTATTTATGATTAACAGATTATAGGACTAATGTCAGATTCAATGAGGACTGACTGTTGTCCATATTAACTTTCATAAAGAATATATAGATGAATATTCAATAGTATTTAATAAATTTTTTCAAGTGAATAGTTTGTATTCAGTACTAAATTTAGAACATATACTGTAAAATGAACTTTTATTTTAAAAATAAATTCAATTGCTTTCATTTTATCATGAATATATATTTTGACTTTAGTCTATTGATCTATCGAAAGAAATTTGCATGTGTTGAGAATGAATTTTTTTGATAACAGACAAGTAGATGTTGCTTGACTATTGGTAACACATCTCGATGTGATTGAATATTAATCAAGTTTAAAATAGCTCAAACAATAATCATCATCGATACGGTTTCGCATACTATCACATGCAGGCGTTTGCAAATTCGATTCACTTCTTCATTAAAAAAACTCTTCTTCTTTCGTCACAAACTTTGAAAAAGCAAAAGAAAACAACAGAAGTCATATTTCATATGTGCCTCAAACTACAATCATCCCAGCGAGAAACAATAACACTGAAGAACAACTGATACTATTCCGATAAGAACTGTGTCTACAGGTATTGAAATTTATTTCATCAATGTGTTTGCAATTATGAGAATCTATGGCTTAAAGAAAATAATCCAGTTTCGTAGTGATATTTATATTGAATTCTACTTTGAAGTATTTGTTGAATAGAGGAACTTGAAAAGTAGGTTATTCTTGCAAAATAATGCATCTAATTGTAGTTCACATATGGCAATATCACGAGAATAAAGGTTCAAAAACATGCAAGCCATGGATTCATAAAATCAAAAAAAATTGCATTAACTTGAGAAACAGATATTTTCATTAGTTTAATGTCATGATTTTGATCGAAAATCAAAGTCCTTGCATTTTCTTCATTAAATTGTCCATAGAAATAAATGGATATGTAGAATACATTAATTTTTATGTTCGTTTCATCTCTTGTAGCGTCATTTCTCTCGTAAATTTGGTAAAATATTCACGAAAGTCATGAAACTATTTCTGAATTTTTAAGCTCATGGATTACAATATCATTTTTTCTTCAATTAAAAAAATCAGTTCGCTGCAAACTTATATAGAGAACATATCCTTTTTTTTCGCTTGTTGAGAAAATATTTTGTTAAGAGAAGGTGTTTTTCAATGTACACTCTACTCAACAAAGAATAAATTTATGAAATTCTCTGATGTACTATTAACATTTGGTTTTCGTTATACGATATTGTTCGAAACATTTGTCTTTGTAGATTTTGATTCATTGATTTAAGTAGTGACAAACAATGTACTTCGGTCTGTTCATATTGTATTGTTCTTTCGCTTTCATGGGTGCAAAACATTTCAATGGGGGAAGTATCGGATGGGCTCCTGTTGATCCTTATGATAATTCCACGTCAGTTAATATTACTATTACACAGACTTATTCATGGACATATCCATATATAAAATGTGCCAATAATGTGCCGAGCTCGACTAGTGGATGGAGCCGTGCCAACACTAATCTAACTTGTGTAGTTGATTGTTCAACTGATGGTGGTTATTCTACTAAACCAATTGATATTCTTACCGATTGTATATCAGCTAGTTCATCGATGAAAATGATGACAAGTGAACGATCAAAAAGTGTTACTCTATCTGCTGATGCACACTTTTATATAGCTTATAGAGGAAGTGCTTGGGTAGCATTGAATGATCCTGCTGAACAAGGTCTTGACTGGTCTATTGTAACATACATTGATCTTCGTAAACGACCAGATGGTTTCATTAATACTCCACCTGTTGCCAAAGTTGTTTCTCCACAATATGCTATTGTAAATAAAACAATACAAATAAAGATTCCTGTGTCAGATGCGAATGCTGGTGATGATGTTCGTTGTCGATGGTCAACATATACAACTGGATATCGAAGACGAAAACGATCCGACCAAGAAGAATATATCAAGCATCGATCAAATGTTCATTTTCAGAGCAAAGCAGCTAGTGATAGAGAATTCATTCATATTAGAAAAAAAAGAGCAAGTTGTGGTGGTGGCTGTGGCTCTTCATGTGTATTTGGCTGTGACTGCGGTTGTAATGGTTGTACTGGCACATCATGCACTGGTACGACATGTGCTACTAGTGGAGGTTGTCTTGCGACAACCTCAACGCATGCCACGACCACAACCGTTGCAACAACAACAACCGTCGCAGCAACCACAACCGGTGCGACAACGACCGTTGCAACGACTACAACCGTTGCAACGACTACAACCGTTGCAACGACTACAACCGTTGCAACAACAACAACCGTTGCAACGACTACAACGGTTGCAACAACTACAACCGTTGCAACAACAACAACCGTTGCAACGACTACAACCGTGTCAACAACCACAATCGGTGCGACAACAACCGTTGCAACGACTACAACCATTGTAGTAACAACAACTCTTGTGATGACCACAACTGGTGCGACAACTACAACCGTTGCAGCGACTACAACTGTTGCGGCGACTATAACCGATACGACAACCACAGCCGTTGCAGCAACGACAACAGGTGCAACAACTGCAACTGATACAGCAACCACAGCTGTTGCAGCAACGACAACAGGTGCGACCACTACAACCGATACGACAACTACAATCAATACAACTACTACAGAAACTCCCGGAACACCAAGGTCGACTTCGACGTATCCAATTCGTCAGGCGATTGACGAATGTGGTGGTATTTGTTATCCAGGCAGTGTGCCTAATGGTACAACAATGTCTAACTGTACTATCACATTCACAGGCCATAAAGCTGGTGTCTGGTATGCGGTGGCTATTCAGGTAAACAGATTTTTATTCATTCATCCCTAATTCTTCAACCACGGTCATTAAGTTATTTATCGTTATTGGGGGCTTATGGCTAATATTAGTTTAATTGGACATTTAATCATCTGATAACAGTATTTCACCCTTGTTGAGCCACTTTATTGATTAAAAGCCTATACACAATCAATCGTATCAGACACTGATCTCGAGAAAAAAAATGATGTTTTAAATATCAAAAGAATAAGATATCAGCTTAAGTTTATGAAAAAATCTAATATTGATGTATAGTATAGAATGATTGTTTCGTTTTCTACAGGTTGAAGATTTTATTGATGGAACAAGTACGACACCATTGAGTTCAGTACCAGTTCAGTTTTTGATTTATGTTCAAGCACAACCAGCTTGTTCAAAAGAACCTGTAATTATTCCTCTAGATCGTTGTCTAGAAGTACAAGTTGGTGTCACAATCAGCTTTAATCTATCTGCAATGAATTTATGTAATCAGACTGTAGCTACACTTACTGATATTGTGGTTTCCAGTGGAATTACTGGTATGACTCATGGTAATCTTACACATTCGTCAACAAATTCATCGATCTCCTATATCACGTTCACTTGGATGCCACAGACAAATCAAATTGGATCACAACAGTTATGTACAGTAGCAT
>CAJNOP010000049.1:850087-876719 GCA_905250075.1 Rotaria sp. Silwood1 | reverse complement strand
ACTGTACATAACTGTTGTGATCCAATTTGATTTGTCTGTGGCGTCCAAGTGAACTTCATGTAGTAGATCGATGAATTTGTTGATGAATGTGTAAGATTACCATGAGTCATACCAGTTATGCTACTTGGAACAGCAATATCAGTAAGTGTAGCTACAGTCTGATTACATAAATTCATTGCAGATAGATTAAAGCTAATTGAGACACCAACTTGTACTTCTAGACAACGATCTAGAGGAATAATTACAGGTTCTTTTGAACAAGCTGGCTGTGGTTCAACATATATTAAAAATTGAACTGGTACTGAACTCATGGGTGTCATACTGCTTCCACTGATAAAATCTTCAACCTATAAAGAACAGAATGATCATTGAATACTATACATCAATATTAGATTATTTCATAAACTTAAGCTGATATCTTATTCATTCGATACTCATCAAATCATTTTTTTTGTCTCTAGATCAGTGTCCGATATAAAAACTATAAATCATCTAACCTACTTGTAAAAAGTCTTGGTACACAAGTTTTGTTCGATTTTTGACCACTTGAAGGTTGCAGGACAGACTCAAAAGTAGTCATTTAGAAAGAGAATTTTGTGCTCTTTCTAAATACATATTCAAAATTTTATTCTGACTTGAACTTGATTCATTAGGAGCAGATATTTGACGAAGACCAAAAACAACATTTGTACAAAATGTTCCATGCAGGCCATTCTTGTATTTTGGTTAAAAGTGCTTCAGTTCAAATTAAACGAAAGAGATTTTATACACCAGTTTGTAGAATGAAGCTTGCTCTACAAAATGCTCAATTTACTTTGTTTCTAACATATCATTACAAACCATCAGCTTTTCTGGAACGTCAAACAGCGCAATACGGAATAAACGATTCTTTTGAAAAATGTCATTGCATGAAAAGAGTAGAGTTCTGAAAAATATTTGTAACTTTTTATCCTTCTGAGTTCTAGTTTATTGTAACTCATAGTTCTGTAAAATATGTAATTCTCTTCAACAATAGAAAGTAATAATTACCCTATGATACCTTTTAGAGATATTACGAACGAGAGGAAAATAAGTGCGTTTTACATGTTGCAAACGAGATTTTTATTTATTCAGGTATTTGCTTACAGCTGACTAGCTAAGAGTCAGAGCAAAATTCTAAAGATATATTTCGAAAGACAATCGAACTCTGATTCTAAATGACTACTTTAGATTCTATTCGATTACATTTGAATGACCGAAAAATCAGCAAACATAGTTATCATTACTTTTGAAATTAGCGTTTTGTACAAACGTTGTTCTCGGTCCCCATCAAATATCTGCTCCTAATGAGTCAAGTTCAAGTCAGAATAAAATTCTGAATATATATTTAGAAAGAGCATGAAATTCTCTATCTAACTGATTACTTTTGAGTCTGTCCTGCGACCTTCAAGTGATCGAAAATCGAACAAAACTTTTGTAACAAGACTTTTTACACGTAGGTTATATCAGGAGAAAACAATTTATGTGATACGATTGAATGTACATAGTTTTCTAATTCATAAAGTAGTTCAACAAACGTGGAATACTGTTATCAGATGGTTAAATGTTCAATTAAATTGATATTAACTGTAAGTCCTCAGTAAAGATAAATAATTTCATGACCATAGTTGAAAAATCAGTAATAAATGAATAAAAATCTGCTTACCTGAATAGCAACTGCATACCAGACACCAGCTTTATGACCTGTGAATGTGATAGTGCAGTTGGACAGAGTTGTACCAGATGGTACACTATTAGGGTAACAAATATCAGCACATTCATCAATTGCTTGACGAATTGGAAACGTCGAAGTCGATTTCGGTGTTCCTGGAGTTTCTGTAGTAGTTGTATTGATCGCGGTTGTTGCACCTGTTGTGGTTGCTGCAACAGTTGTTGTCGTCGTCGTATGGATTGTGGTCGTCGCAACTGTCGCAGAGCATCCTCCACTGTCAGTACATGTCGTCCCAGTACATGTTGTGGAAGTACAGCCATTACAGCCGCAGCTACAGCCATATGGACATGAAGACAAGCAGGTACTACAACCTTGTCTTTTTTTTCTAGTATGAATGAATTCTCTATCACTAGCTACTTCACTTAAAAAATAAATATCAGATCGATGCTTGATATGTTCTTCTTTATCGAATCGTTTTCGTCTTCGATACCCAGTTGTATATTTTGACCATCGACATCGTACATCATCACCAGCATTGGCATCAGAAACAGGTATATTTATTTGTATTGTTTTATTCACAATGGCATATTGTGGTGACACAAATTTGGCAACAGGTGGAGTATTAATGAAACCATCTGATCGTTTACGAAGATCAATGTATGTTACAATAGACCAATCAAGACCTTTTTCAGCAGGATCATTTAATGGTACCCAAGCACTTCCTCTATAAGCAATATAAAAGTGTGCATCAGCCGTAAGAGTAACATTTTTCGATCGTTCAGTAGTCATCATTTTCAATGATGAACTAGTTGATGTACAATCAGTAAGAATATCAATTGGTTTAGTAGAATAACCACCATCAGTTGAGCAATCAACTACACAAGTCAGATTAGTGTTAGCACTACCAAATCCACTAGTCGTGATCGGTACATTGTGGGCGCATTGTATATATGGATATGTCCATGAATAAGACTGTGTAATGGTAATATCAACGGGAGTGGAATTATCATAAGGATCAATGGGAGCCCATCCAATCGTTCCTCCATTGAAATGTTTTGCACCAGTAAAAGTGAAAGAACAAAATAATATGAATAGACCAAAAATCATGTTTTATCAGTAGTTAAATTAATGAATCAGAATCTAGAAAACAAATATATCCATGAATATCATATGATGAAAAACAACTATTACTGATTAATCAGAAAATCTCATTGATTTATCCTTTGCTAAGCAGAGTGTACATTGAGACCCTTTCTCTCAATGCGATATTTTCTCAATGAACGAGGAAAAAGACACAGATGATCAGCTGTCTAATGAAGTTTGAAGTAGAGTCCTGCAACGGGGTCGGGTACCCGGCACCCGACCGGACCCGAAACTGTGGTCCGGGTACAAATTTGCCGGGTCGGTTCGGGTGCCGGGTATAAAAAAAAATGCCGGGTCGGGCGCAGAATTTGAGCATACCCGGTACCCGACCGGTAGTCGATGACATCTTAACAAGTAAAAGTATTTTACACTCTAGGATAGAGTCCTGCAACGGGGCCGGATACCCGGCACCCGATCGGACCCGGAACTGTGGTCCGGGTACAAATTGTTACATTATTAAATTAAAATAATAGTATATTTTGCCATATGAAATAAAAGTTTGAAAAGTGAATATAATTTTGACAATAACAATCAAGTGCTGACTATTTCAAGGCTGGGCCAGGTCCGGTCGGGTACCGGGTAGAGCTATTCGGGTCCGGTTCGGTTCCGGGTGGAAGATGACCGGGTCCGGTCGGATTCCGGGTTTGAAAAAAATGAGCCGGGCCGGGTCCGGGTGCGAAAAGTAGTACCCGTGCAGGACTCTAGTTTGAAACGGGACGAACATTTTTTCATTGAATAAAATCAAGATTGTTTATGTGAATAGGAGTTCTGCACGTGAATATGTATTACTTGTTTGTACGATTGTTATCAGACGAAGTGTCCATAGACTTAACAAAACAAAATAATTTCATGACTTTCATGAATTTTTTCTCAAAACCACGAAAAAGAATGGTATTTTGAAGGATAAAACTGATATAAAAACTAATGTATTGTTTCAAATTCATTAGGTAACTGCTCTAATCAATGAATATAAAAAGCATCAATGGTCATGTCACTCGAATCATTTTAATACATTTTTTTCGATTTTGTTAATTTCTGACTTGCGTTTTATTAAAACTCTATTCTCTTGGTATTGTAATACGTGAATTATAACTAGATCTATTCGTTTGCAAGAATAATCTACTTTTCAAGTTCCTCTATTAAATAAGTATTATAAAGTAAAACATCAGTGTAAGTATCAATACCAAACTAAATGATTTCTCTGAATTATATATTTTTATAATCATGCATATATTAACGACATAAATTTCAATACCTGTGAATACAGTTCTTCTTGCATTAGTAACAATTGTTCCTAAATAGTAATGTTGTTCAGTGAAATGATTGCAATTTGAGACACATCTGCAAGATCACTTCCGTTGCTTTACCACAGTTTATGATGAGAATAAAAGAAGGCTTTTTCTAATAAAGAAATGAATAGAATTTGCTAGTGTCTGCAGGTTATATTTCATGAAACCATACTAGTGAATATTAATTTTCAAGTTTTTTTTTCAATTTGATTAATATTCAATCACATCGACGTGCTTTACCAATAGTCAAGCAACGTGTAGTTGTGTATTATACAAAAATAAGATTGCAAACAAAAGCGAATGTACCTGTGCTTCACCAGCATGTAAAATTCAAAGTTTATGTTTATTATAAAAAAAGCATAATTCAATCAATAATAATTTCCTTCTATGAGATACTGTCGAAATTTAATTATAAACGCAAAGTTTTCATTTGAAAACAAAAGAAATTATTGAATACTATTGAATATTCACCTATGTACTCTTTATGAAAATTAATATCGTCAACAATCAATGCTTATTGGATCTGAGAGGAGTCCTTTACTCTGCTTATCATGCATAGAAAAGTTAATAAGAGAAATCTAAGAAGATTTCAATTTTATTATATTAGTTGTGGAATAGTCTTTGACAAATTTGTATGTATATGTAGAATATTATTATGGCAGTCACTATGATATTCATCTTGCAAAATATACTACTGGAATTCAAATTTCATACTACAGCGTTAGTATCAACTTCTTGTCTATAAATATTTTCTCATAATGTTTGCTTTTCTAATATGTTCATGATGTTGTCCCAAGTCCTTTTTTCATTCGTTATCGATCAGACAGATTAATCAATAGAAATTTATTGTGATTGTTTTTATTCTTCAATGGTTTATTTATTGCTCTGATTCGCTTTCTTATTAAAAATTTTTTTTAGATAACGTCAACAAAGAAAGATATATTCGTCATGTCAACAATGGAAGAAAAAAATAGCATGCATTAATTAAAACTTTTCATATTTAAGTAATAAAAACAATTATTTGATTTGAAGAGAAGATTGTAAATATCTCCTGTATTCATAGATGAATTGGATTCTTTTATGATTGTATATGTTTTTTTTTAACCATAAAACTAATGATAAAGTTATGGAATGGAATAAATTATCGTCTGATTAAACAGAATGGCAAAATTGAAACGGATTTGTATGAAGAGTGGAGTGGGAAAGCCAAAATTGGAAGAACAAAAATTGCGCGCCGATTATTAGTCGATACGAAAAACAGCCGAGAAATTCGTAATAAAAGAACAAGAGGATTTTTTCTTTGAATAGAAGCTTACATTCAGACGTATAAATTAATCCAATAGAAAAACAAGATGAAAAACGCTATGATCACGTTGCAAATCATTACAAATGGGCGTATATTTCTCTGACATGTGTAGCAGGTGAACTAGAATTTGTTTTTTTTTTTTCAAAACTAAAACTTATAGATCCACAGATTTTCATGAAGTTAAACGGACATTAATTCTGATAGAAAAGTGGACCTAATAAAAAAAAAACCATTTTAAGTGTGTGGTGTGGATGTTGATGTGAGGTATGATGCTCTTTATTGTTACTTTTCTGTTGCTTAAAAACAAATATCCTCGAAAATGGTTGGCATCTACTTGTCTTTTACAGTATACCATCGCAAAATTAGAATGACTAAAATTAATCTATGAACTGATATTTGTTTTTTTCATATAGCTGAAAACTTTTGTTCTTTTATAATAAATATCTCACCTATTTTTCGCATCGAACAATTTTTGTATATTCAATTCGAACAACATTTCGGTTCAAAGTATCGTTTTCAACAAATAAAAATTATCTGATAGTGAGAAATCAATATTATGAATTACACAAAACATTTTCAAAAAAATGATGAACTTAACCAATAAACACATTACAGGTCAAAAATAAGCTCATTACTCATTTTTTCTAATAACAGCATAAGTGAAACCATTAACGACAAATATATCCTTAACTTTGCGAATTTCAATTATTTATCACTTCGCTATCATCAATTCACAAGCTTTCTCTGAGCAAACAAAAAATTTTGAATTTTTGTAATAAAAATGATTCACATTAGTGAGCATAAATTTTGGTAGGAAAAACAATTTTTACGATGTACTAAAAATAAATTATTTTAATTAAAATTTTCATTAACTGATGGTCTTGGATCCTGTATTCCATATGTAAGAGTTAATTACCTGAAATTTAAGTTGATGACTATATTTTTTTCAAATTTGAAACGTTTTTCTATTGGAAAAGAAATGTATGAACAGTGGTTTTTTTTTTGGAAGAGACAGCAAATAACAGAGAACATCAGTGGATACGGTATTTTCAAAAAGAAATTATTCTATCAATATTTTCATAGTATACTCCAATCGAGTAGTAAGACTCTAATATATAATCAATCGTTTTGTAGTTTAACTTCGTTATGTCTCAATATATTAGAAGAGATCACTTGTATTAATGAGCAAAAGGATAATTTCGAAGACTTTCTTCACTCTGGCAATCGATTTTCTTCATATTTCTGCAACTTTTTTATGCTTTCTGAGTCTTTATGCTCAACCGTCCCTTTCTCTCCTCCTTCGCTCACACGTCCTTCATTCATACATCAGCACAAACCACCTAAACTCAGCTCATAGTCACAGTCAAGTTCCCACCGTTTCCTTCTGTATTTTATAACAAAATTCTCTCTATTTTTGCAAATAATATTCGATAGCAAATGCACAAATAATTTTACATGTGTCCATGAATAAAGAGAAGTGTTTCGCTTTGCGAGTTTCGTTGAATAGGATTATGAATAGGAAAGAACAGTTGAACGCAATATTCTATCAAAAATGTAAATCAATCGGAAAATTTGTCTTTTGTTTGTTCTTGTGCAACATAAGCTCGCACAAGTATTGATCCACCAGATTCAATGAAAGATGGTTGCACACCACCATGCATTTGCATTGAAATGTCTTCGCTTGGCATCACATTAATTGAGGTAGACGACATGAACATAGTCCGTGTTGTTGTTTGCGATGAAGCATCGAAAGGCAACAATGAATCAGACAAATAGGAGTGTCCGTAGAATGAGTTTGTCGTCGGTGCCCACGAACTATCATTGATGTACTGTCGTCGATAGTTCCTTAGATTCTCATCAGATATTTTACTGTTGTTGTCATATGAATGAGTATTGCATTGTCTTCGGCATACTTCGCAATGAGCATGCTCATCTCGCCAAAATCTATCCCGCAATTTTCTCCTAAGGAACGAAATGAATTCCAGGCACCAACACAAGTATAACATATATCTACGTACCAGAAAAGTCCTGGACACCATCGACAACAAAGACAAGTAGCCAATATACTCAGGATGAGCAGTAGTGGAATACCAAGGCCTAGAACTAGTCCAAGCACAAGAGGCAGATGGTTGAGCGATTGGATGTTTAATACTTGTGAGAGTGATGTAGTGGCAGATGTTGTAGAAGTTGTTGTTGTCGTTATAGTTGCCGATGATGTTGTTGAGGTGATTGCTGTGGAAGTGGTCGTTGTAGAAGTAGGCATTGTGGAAGTGGTCGTTGTAGAAGTAGGCATTGTGGAAGTGGTTGTTGTGGATGTGGTTGTGGAAGAGGTCGTAATAGAAGTAGTTGTTGTGGAAGTAGTTGCAGTAGAGGTAGTAGTTGTAGTTGAAGTTGTAGTTGTTACACAAGTATCAGATGAACTTTTTACAGTAAATGTAACACAATATTGGATAGATTGTACATTTTCACTAATTAACAAAAAGAAAGATATTATTACCCTAGTTTCAACTTTGTTCATTCCTGAAGAAACCTGCGAAGGATCTTTCAGGATCCTGAATCCAATGGATTTTGTATAGTTTTATTCAGGATCCTATCTAGAGTTCTGGTAATTTCTGTTCGCAGGATCTCTGACCGTTAAACAGGTTCATGTTCAGGGTTTGTTCAAGTTCCTGCCAAGATTTTTTTCTAGAGCAATAATGATGAATTTTACTAGGAAAATCTTTCAATTCTACCTAGAGTTGTCACAGAAATATCAAACAGGACGCTATCAAAGTTTTATCAAGTTTTAGCCAGTATCTGCCCTCAATCTCGAGACTAGGATCCGATCATCGATAGTAGCTAAAGCACAGATGGGTCTTAACAAGAATACGAAATCTAAAGTTCGGATATGGATTCAGATAAGATAAACCCACGCCCAACATCCATACATATCCTTTCCACATCTTTAACGTTTTCTGGCTGCACTATTTTGTAGGATTTAGTGCTCTCTAAACTGATTTTCGATTCAAAGTCGAATGGTAAACTACTCAGGATCTTGATAAAATCATATTTCTAGGCTTCGCACTTTTTTCAAGATTTAATTGTTTCTTCAGGAAGAAAGTGCAAATTCTTGAAGGCTTCATATTAGATCTATTAAAGATTTGGAACAGAAACATCAAGAATTTCCTCTAGGTAACAATCATGAAAACCTAGTCAAGAAAAATTATACCTCGTATATGCAACTGTACATAATTGCTGTACTCCAATTTGATTTGCCTGTGGTGTCCAAGTGAACATGACATAATAGATTGATGAGTTTGTTGATGAATGTGTAAGATTACCATAAGTCACACCACTAATTCCACTGGAAACAATGATAGCAATAAGTGTAGCCACACTCTGATCACATAAGTTTATTGCAGATAGATTAAAGCTGATTGTAACACCAGCTTGTACTTCTAGACAACGATCTAGAGGAATAATCACAGGTTCGATTGAACAAGCTGGTTGTGGTTGAACATAAATCAAAAATTGAACTGGTACAGAACTCATTGGTGTCATACTTGTTTCATTGATAAAATCTTCAACCTATAAAAAAAGATATCATCATTCTATACTAAACATATGTATTAGGTTATGTCATAAATAAACTGACATGTTATATTTTTGATATTCATAACATTATTTTTTTGCGAGACTAGTGCCTTATGTATAAAGTTACGAATTATCTATGTCGACAAAAAATGATTGATCTGATACGGTTGATGATGAATGGTTTTCTAACTAATAAAAGGGCACAACAAGCTCGTAACACTACTATTATCTAGCCAAATATAGAAATATACTAATATTAGTCTTGATTGCTCAGTACAGGTTGTTTCCGAAGCTCGGAGGTATCGATAAATTTGAATATCTCTACTATTTATCGAGCTTAATCGAATGATTTTTTTCAAGTAATAGGTACTGATATGAAGTTTTTTTTTTGATACGGACAAGGTTCACAAGTACTGTTTAAAGTTATTTGTTTCGGCTGATTACACAAAAAGCATCGATTTTTCGGTTTTCAAAAAATCGCTAGACATTGTTTCTCGTTTATTGCTTTAGTTTTTGGCATCTCGTACGATATTTAGATAGATCGGATCCTTGGCTATCATTTTTCTGCATTTATTTTGATATGTTACTACACAAAGAAGCATAATGGTTTCAAGTTCGGTATTCACGAAACTCATGAAATCTTTATGTGTTTACGAACGATGACTCGTGAACTGGAAAAAGTGAACCGATCCTTTGAGTTTCTTGATTGCCGGACGTGACACTATTATGCTTCTTTGTGTAGTAACATATCAAAATAAATGCAGAAAAATGATAGTGAAGGATCCGATCTATCTAAATATCGTATGAGATGCCAAAAACTAAAGCAATAAACAAGAAACAATGTCTAGCGATTTTTCGAAAACCGAAAAATGGATGCTCTTTGTGTATCAGCCGAAACAAATAACTTTAAACAGTATTTGTGAACCTTGTCCGTATCAAAAAAAAACTTCATACCAGTACCTATCACTTGTAAAAAAGCATTCGATTAAGCTCGATAAATAATAGAGATATTCAAATTTACTTTTCTTCCGGACTTTTGGAACACCCTGTAATATTAATAATGTCATGAACGTGGTTGAACGTTTAGTAATGAGTGAATAAAAATCTACTTGCCTGAATAGCAACTGCATACCAGACACCAGCTTTAGGACCTGTGAACGTGATACTACAGTTGGACAAAGTTGTATCATTAGGAACACCACGTGGGTAACAAATATTAGCACATTCGTCAATTGCTTGTCGAATGGGAAATGATGAAGTCGATTTCGGTGTTCCTGGAGTTTCGGTAGTAGTGTGTCCAGTTGTTGTGGCCGTACAACCGCCAAAAACATCCAATATAGGACAGTTTGTACTGCCGCAGTTGGTTCCTACACACGTAGTACCACTGCAAGGACAATTGTATGCACACAGGGTATCACAGGGATTGCTCCACAAAAATCTTTTCCATCTAATCTGAATATCGTTTGAAAGTTCAACTAATCTCTTGTAGTTCTCATCAGTATATTTGAGAGCTGCAGGATCTTTGTTGTTGTATCGTTTTCGTCTTCGATATCCACTTGTATACTTTGACCATCGACACCGTACATCATCACCAGCATTCGCATCTGACACAGGAATCTTTATTTGTATTGTTTTATTCACAATGGTATATTGTGGAGAAACAACCTTGGCAACAGGTGGAGTATTAATGAAACCATCTGGTCGTTTACGAAGATCAGTGTATGTTACAATAGACCAATCAAGGCCTGGTTGTGCAGGATCATTTAATGATAACCAAGCATTTCCTCTATAAGATAGATAAAAATGCGCATCAGCAGAAAGAGTAATATTTTTCGATCGTTCAGTAGTCATCATTTTCAATGATGAACTAGTTGATGTACAATCAGTAAGAATATCAATTGGTTTAGTAGAATAACCACCATCAGTCGAACAGTCAGCCATACAAATCAGGTTAGTGTTGGCACCACTAAATGTACTAGTCGAGATTGGTACATTGGTGGAACATTGTACATATGGATATGTCCATGAATAAGATTGTGTAATAATAATATCAACAGAAGTAGAATTATCATAAGGATCAATGGGAGTCCATCCTATCGTTCCTCCATTGAAGTGCCTTGCATCAGTAAAAACAATAGAACAACACAATATGAATACATACAAGTACATTGTTTGCCACTACTTAATTCGATGAACCAAAATCTAGAAAAGCGAATGCCTGGAAGACTATCGTATAGTGAAAAACAACTCTGAATAGCAAATCAAAATATTTCATGAATTTTTTTTTTGTTAAGTAGAGTGTGCATTGAAAAACAATTTCTTTCAACAAGATATTTTCTCAACAAGTAAAAACTAAGGATCAGCTGTTTTATGAAGTTTGAACTGAGAGGAACCTTTTTACTTGGGAGAGAAAGCTATTGTTTATATTGGCGACACTTTTGAGTATTAATATGTATTACTTCTTGTATATACGATTGTTATCAGAGAAAATATTTATGGGCTTCAAAAAATCAAAAAAAATTTCTTGAGTTTCGTGAAGTTTTGTCATAATCACAAAAACAAGATGTCATGTCGAGGAATGGAACGAATACAGAAGATTGATATGTATCATATTTAGTAATTTGCAGGGATATTTTAATGCAGCATATGCGACGATTTTTGTTTTTAACTAAAGTCATGGAATTAAACTAGTGCAAATATTCGTTTCAATCAATGTATTTAAAAAAAACAGCAATGCTCACATTTTTTTGATCATTTGAATGGAATCCCTTATGATTTTTTTTAATTCAAAAAACCGGGTATTTTCGCAATTCTAGTCTTTTGATATGGCACTATGTGGATCAGAGATCTGCCAATCCCCGAGTTATATCTTATCGTCATCATACGATGCACTTCTTTCTGAGTTTGCTTATTTAAAATTCGCGGTGAGCACTGTCACCATCATCAGATAAAAATAACAATAAATCAAAATATAACAAACCATATATAACGCGTGGGGACACAGTCAATGGCCGCATTTTACATTTCATTTTTTCGTCATTTATTCGTTTACTTACAAAAAAACAAAATATACTACAACATTTAGCGTAAAATCTCTACAATTTACAATAATACCATATTTTGATAAACGGTCAATTCGCTTTTTTATCTGACCGATTAAAGACAATTCTATTCACTGGCAAAAATGTTTCCATATAGCATCCGCCTATAGTTCAAGAAGAACAAGATGATATAAACAAAACGACCAAGTATCTAAAAAGAATTATTGGGTGATAAGATGCCTATAAAGTCGCCTACGTTTCCAATTATTTTATAACCTGATGAAAGTCATATTGAAGTTCTTGTTCTAGATGCAAAATCTGGAGGTAAACAGCTGCTGGACTACGATTTTATCTCCCAATAAGACAATACTACATGACATTAAACATAAGAAATCGTTAGGATAGTGCGAATAAAATTTTATGCTATGCAGTGACAACCGATGATGACTACCTAATAGTCTTGAACAAAATGTTTTGGATTGTTACGAAAGGGGCACTATCGTCGACAATATGCAATGGTATAAAGTTTAAAACTAAGATTCATTAATTGATAAAACAAAAAAAATTGTCGTGTATCAGTGAATGATCTTCCTTGAAGTGTTAAAAAGTGATCGCACAGAAATCTGCTCATTTTAAAAAAGAAAAGCGCATATGTAAAATAGGCTGTTTCTTGTAAATTATAGAGCTTTTCACGCTGCATCTGGTGGTACATTTTATTTTTTTTAATTACACGAATTAAATGATAGAAAAATCAAAATACCAAACGCAGCTATTCATTATGCTCCACTCCGTTCTATATATAGCTCCAACTAAGTTTTTATGTATTTTCTTTCTTCATTCAACTATGTCATCTTGTTAAATACGTAATTCCCTTCGTTTAGAAATACTTGTTGGAGGTTTTTAACAAACTAGACACACTAATCTCAATTCTAATGTCCACGAAAACTCTTCAAATGCGTTGATTGACTCAGTTCATCGTAATCAAAGTTGATAACAGAGGAACAAACCCTTTTTGAATTGTATCAATCACTTTGGATTTGTCAGATGTGTCAGATAAACATTTATAAAGGAAGGAAGATAGGTCGAAATAATAGTAAGACTATAATCATGAAACAAAATAAAATAAATTCAAGCAAAATAGCCTTATATATTCTGTTATTGCACCTCAAACAAAGGACTTTTATAGTGAATTGAATCTAAAGAAATTACTTGGTAAGAGTATTTAAAAAACTCATATTATTGAATAAAAACTTTGAACTGTTCTCTACCACCAGTACAAAACCTAGTTCATCCAAAAAAAAACTCTTAGGAAGATACAGTTTTCTTTTTAATCAATGACTTTTTGCACATCTGAAACTTAATTTGCTGTTATGAAATAAAAGAAATAGTAATTTAACATGAGGTTGGAAAAATTCATAAAAAAATATTTGTTGGCGAGGCGGTGGTGAAGCCACATTTTGACTGTTTTATGGGTCTATGAGGGTGGACTAGAACTAAACTTATCAATGTGAAAGAACTATGTACTTTTCAAGTATCTTTATCAAATAAGCAATTAAAAAAAGAAAAAAGAAAATTCAATATAAGTGTCAGTACCAAACCAAATAACAGGTAGCCAATAAAAAATGCGCATCTCGGTGTTTTGCATATATTTTCATTGTTGTACAACGTGAAGAAGCAAATTATTTTTTTTTTAAATGCACTTTTTAATGCTCTGCTATCTTGCATATTTCAACCGACTCTATTAGAATTTACTATTTGCGATTGATCAAAAAGTAGATATATCTAAACTCAGCAGCTCTCAAGAAAAAAACATTTTTGTCAATTTGTGTTCTACGCGCTTTTCCTCTGGAGTAAGTATGTTATTTCTATCTTCCAATTGGTTTGAACCAACTATCGATAAAAAAATAACACTAATGAATTTATTTTAAAGTTTGAAAGTTGATGTATTCGTCTGTGAATAAGCATTATTGTTAATATACAACAATTGTATGTTAAAACTATTGCTATTCATATGTGACACTGTGGGCGTTGTTGTATTCTAATTTCGGTAAATCTTAATAAACTTAAGCAAATATATATATATATATGATGGCTGTGAAGTTCATACATTACAGAAAATATGTTTACACACTGAACATTTGTCGATCATATTTCGAAACTATTGAAAGCTTTCATAAACGTATGAATAGCAGTAGTAATAGTATTAGTATACATTTTCGTATATTAACAATAATGTATAATCACAAACAAATAAATCAACTTTGAAACTTTTAAATAACTTCATTAGTGATATGTTTTTTTATTGTTGGTTGGTTCAAACTAAGTGTGAGACTGAAGAAAACTTACTAAAGAAGTAAATTACCTAGAACAAAAACTGATGAAAAAGCTTTTTTCTTGGTTTGGTAGTTCTCGATTTTAGACATATCTGTTTCATCGTTATGGCCAAGCTAGCGTTTCCTAACCAAATTAGTTGAAATATTTAAGACTCTAGAACATTAAAATGTGCTTCTTCATGTTGTACAAAAATGAAAATACATGCAAAACATCGCAAGGCTCATTATTTATGGGTCAATCGTCTGTACATGAATGACATAAATTATCATACATGAAAACCCAGTTCTTATCGGAATAGTATCAATCGTTTTTGAACACTGTTGTTGCTTACTGAGACGTTTGTAATCTACAGCATTATGAAAGATGACTTCTGTTCTTTTGTCTTGCTTTACCAAAGACTCTGACGAAAGTAAGAAAAAAAGTTTTTTTGAAATAACGAATTAAATAGAGTTTGCAAACATCTGCATGTGATAGTATTCGAAACCGTACCAGTGATGATTACTTTTCAGAGTATTTTCTATTTAATTAATATTCAACCGCCCAGAGATTTTTTATCGATAGACACTAACAATGAGTAGATGTGTATTATTCAAAAAAATTATTGTAAACAAAAAGCGAATGCAGTTTTACTAGGTCATGATATGAAATTCAAGGTATATGTTCATTATAATAAAAATACATTGAAATTAATAAAAGGAAATTATTCTATAGCATATTATCTTAATTTACCTATGAATGTAAGATTTATATTTGAATAGATTTATTGAATACTATTCGATATCTACTGATATACTGTTTATGGAAGGCAATATTAACAAAAGTCAGTTCTCATTGTATCTGACATTAGTCCTATGACTTACTAAATATGGATTGAAAATTTACTAAAAGAAATTTAAGAATTTTTCAATACGTTCTCTAAGAAGATTTCAATGTTATTATGATATATCAAATAATAGTCTTTGACATGTTTTTGTATATGAGTGTAATTTATTTATGACAAAATCATAATAATAGTTGTCTCACAAATGATACTACTAGTCTTGAAATTCTCAAATTTCATAATATGTGTTCGTGTGAATTTCGTGTCTATCGATATCTTCTCATAATAATTGCTTTTTCAATATGTTCATAATGTCATCTCAGGTTTTTTTTTCATTCGTTATTGATCAGGTAGATTGATTAATATAAATTTGGTGTATTTTTTCCTATTCTTCGACGATTTGTTTATTGTCAAAGTTCGTTTTCTTATTAGAAATTCTCTCAGACATCATCAACAAATAAAAACATATATTTATGATGTCAACAAAGAAAGAGAAAAAAAATATGCCTTGATTAAAACTTCTCTATATTTAAGAGACAAACTTTGATTCACAGAGAAGATTGTAAATATCTTTTGTATGCATAGTATAATTGAATTTTTTTCCTATGATAATTTCTTTTCCAAATCGATGATGAAATCATGAAATGAATAAATTTTTTTTCTGATTAAGCATACAGCATGACACAATTGCAAAGGAGTCTTATGAAAAGCTGAATATTATTCTGATTCAATGTTTTTCTTTCTCCGAAAGTAAAGGTGTAGGTGTAGGTTTTGGAAGTGGGTGGATATAGGTATATGTGTGGTGCGTCGGTGTTTGGGTGTAGTTGTGGATGGGTTTGAGTTTGGGTCTTGTTTCTACTAATATCAACACCAACATCCACGCCTCATACCCACATCTTCAAGAGCAAAAACTGAAATGATAACAAGTTTAAGGTTATTTTTGAAGATTTTAATACCTTGTCAGTATTTAGAATTTTTCTCCATCAAAATTTTGTTGAATCGAAAAAGTAAGGATATTTTCGTGATCAGTGTAAAAAACTAAATCTAGTAATGTAGGTCTCAGCTAAACATAAAGTGTGCTGAAATTTTGCATTACTGGCACCTTACATATTTCTGAATTGAGATTTATTTTATTCGATTATATTTAAATATAAAAATGAAAATATTCGCTTATTTTTCTATGTTAAATCATAATTTAGAATAAATAATATTCACTCAATATTTTATTATTACAGAATATTGTTGTTTAAACAACCTCTTCATTTATGATTATCCTTTTTAAATCAATGTTTTATTTAAAATATAAAACACTTGTTTATACTTCATTTCATGAATTAATGAAAATATATTATTTTTTTAAATATGATTCACCAATACATAGGAAAAAAAAACCAATAATTATCATCATCAAGATAATATTTTATTTATTACATGACATCATTACGCCTATATTTTTTTTGCATGAAAGAATTACCCACTCAATGTAGTCAAGCGAAAAAAAATGCCGTAGGAAAATAATAAAAAAAAATTGCTTACGTATAATTTCAAAAACAATTTATTGCATGTAGGCGTGTAAACATTCATATCGAATCAATAAAAATTAGTAAAAAAAAAAGATACTGTCAGGTATGTTTTTTGCTTGTGAATCATTATCAGCTCCGTACATATTTTTCTTGTTACGGTTGAGAAATTTTTCCGTTTGTTTTCTCATATTTTACCTATAATTACATATACAAGAAGATCGTATTTAAATACATGCAATGAAATCAGTGTTTATTCATTGACTAAAACAAAAAAAAATATTTCTTGATACTTTATTGATTTAGAAATACGTTAAAAATGCAACCAGTCAATTCCTATATGGCTTCAGAACTGGAATCTGACATGTGGATTGAACAAAATATTCCTGGTGGATTAGAGAGTAAGAATTGTGAAATCTTATTGCTAGATATAATTAGAATAGAATTTATTTTTCACATTTCGTATATATATGTCGTATCTATATTACATTGGTCGATGAAGTTGCAAGTTTGATACAACACATATATATATACATAGTGGCTACTCACACTATTCATTAAGGTTTACTTTCAATTTTTTCCTCTATCTTAGTAGTAAAAAAGAATTTAAATAATAGTTCGAATAGAGAAAAATCTACATACAGAAATATATAAAAATATTCTAATTACCAAATCTGAAAAGAAAGGATTTCCATAAAGTGGAATCACCGATTTTTCAGGATTTAGATCGTATAAGTATTATTTGATGTAGGGCACGCGAAAGCATAGAGCAAATAATTCTCCAAAAAAACATGAAATGCTTTTGAGTTTTCTATAGTTCTTTTATGCTGAAAAATAGAAATCTTACAAAAGTCTATGATGGCGCTGTTCTACTATTTTTTAGTAAAAATTCAATTGAGAACTATGCAAAGAGTTGAAAAGCGTCTTATTTTGTAACGAGCTGTTTGCTTTATAATTTTGTGTAGTCTAAACAAAATAAAACTTGTGTCTTCAAGGTGCTGAAAACTTGATGGTTCTTCTTTTTATAAATCTGTTCTTTTGGAATTTGTTAATCATCTTGTTTTCATATATTCTTGTTGTGCATATTTTCCTTTCTTCAAATCAATATTGGGATTCTTTTTCTTTCGCCATTTAGTTATTAGTGTGCTTATATACAAAATTTTGATTGATTTGTTTATAATCTTTAAAGCGTTGCCTTAATAAAGATGATGTCATGATTTGTAATAAATTTCGAATTTTCATCATGAATCTCAATAATAATTTATTTTCTATTCGAATGAATAATGAGAAATACATAAGAAATATTGATTGAAACAACGAATATGTCTAAATTGTTTCTCTTATTGTAGGTCCCTTGGGTATATATCTTGACAATTTAATGGGTGGAAATCCAAACCCAACCATGGGTCAAATTCTTGGAAGTGATCCTGAATTCTATGATATTCCAGAATTCGATCGATTGGTACGACATGATGACTTTAGTCATGTTACACATTTTTCCCAATATACTAGTTCATATGGTTATTCATATGGTTATTCAGTCTCCTGATAAACAGCTATATCAATGCGAGTTTTTTTTCCGAAATAACAATACATAAAAATAAATAATATTTAAATGTTTTATGCTAAAAAGAAAATTTTTATTCATTCAAAATAGAGTTATTTGACCATTAGTTATAAAATATAATAATCAGCACATTTTCTTTTATGTACTATGTTTTTTTTTATCAAAGTTTGTTAGTTCGTAACATGAAAGATACATTCGAATAAAAAAAAAGTTTATTATATATTCATTATAAAAAGCAAAACAAAATTTTCCTGTCGAATATCGATAGTTAGTTTCGATATCAACTATAAAACTATATACTGAAATATCAAATAACAATAATATTACATCATAGATTATTGGAAAAAGAATAACAATGACTTGTCTTTCCTTTTATTGTTCATTTCAAAATAAGAAAAAGAGTATATCGTTACTTCATAGTACTAGTTCATAAATCTAATTAGTCGTCAGTGAAATTCAAAGAAGCACTTGAAGTATTAGCAGCAAATTCGAATTTTTTTTTATTGATTCATATTGTAAAGCTATATTCAACAGATAATTAGATTTTGAACTATTCTGAATAGAACGAATCTGTTCATAGGATATCAAAAGCTTTCTTTGTCATTTGAAAAACTGGGGTTATCATATCATATTACTTATTAACTATTCAATTCATAAACAATGATGACACAATATACTTTATACATTGATGATCATTTTAATATGTTGGATTAAACTAGATATCTATGTTTTAACATTGATATGATTTCAAAGTTTTCTTTATGACTGATCATCACTGACAGCTTCTTACTTCGAAAGCATTGGACTAAAAGTATGAATAACATGTTGAGTCAATTTTAAGCAAGTAAATACTTCTCTCTCTCTCTCTTTCGCTGAAATAGCCGTTTATTGCTCGATTCTTGCTGCATAATTCAATGAAAATAGCGAAGAAACATTCCATTAGTCATTTCACACGAAACTCAGCTATCGGTAAGGTATTCATACATCAAAATTTTTCACATGGCACGAAGTAAATAATGTTCAGCGTGGGAAAGTTTGTGAAGCATGAAAATAATGCTTATTTAATTCTGTTGAACAACATTAATGAATGCATTAAACCAACTCTTATTAGTTCAATAAAATTAGTTGAAAGACTGCAGAGATGTTCGAAAATGAAACTGCGTTTGTTGAATTTGAGAATAAATGGTACCAAGAAAAATAAAAGTAAGAAGATGTCGAAATACGAGCTATTCTTTGAGTTCGAATATCACATGTCAGATTAGCTGCATCGAATACCACTAGAAAGATGCTCAGGCCTGTTGCTACACTAGTTAGAGAAATATATTTTAACCTGTATAAAAACAAGGTTCAAATATAATTTCTACATAGCTGTTTATAGTCGGTACGTTGTTATAAAAGATTTTTTCATGATAGATGATTTATTTGATTAATGTCTGGTTGAAGAAATTGAATATCTTTTATATAACGTCTTCTTCGACGTAAATATTTCTTTTTAGTAGTCGGAATACATCAGAATCACGGTTGATATGCCTTCGAAATGCGAAAAATGAATACGTTGAGGTGTGACTCAGATGAAATATTTCTTGCATATAAACGCATTCCAAATGACATTTGAAAGAATTTTTTCATCTTAAGATAGTCCTAGTCTGCCATGGCGAAAGGATTGAATAATTATCTTAAGCAAGTATAGCCAAACTTGAGCCTGTAAACTAGTGATCAGAAATCATTTATATATACTACTAAGCTATACTACTCAGCTTGAAACGCTTTCCCATGTTGGGATAATCGGTCGAGAACTCTTTTCTTTGAAAAAGTATTAACTGATAGAAATCTGTAAAATCATAGTCAGAATCATGCTCCTGATTAATCGTGAACGCGCTCGAGTTGTGTCATATTTGCCAAATCCATTGTTCTGGCTTATTTTACAAGCTGAATAATTTAGCATACGTAGCGCCACAAAATTTTTGATTAGTCGAAAGCAAAAAACCAATAGAAACAGCTGTAGTATCATTTATCAAAACATGCTGAAAACCATAAAAGTAGTCATTTGGAATATGAAATTGATCTTTTCCCAACAAGCGAAGTCAAATTAATGAAAAATTATCAAAATTGATGCAAAAAAAGCGAACCACCTGAACTGATGGTTGCTTTTTAAAGTAACTATGGTTTCCCATAAGTTTTGCTGAGAAAAAAAAATGACATGAGTAATCATTCAAAATAAAAGATGTATATTTGGGTTCCTACTTTATAAAATGAATTTATCAGTGGAACAGTACTTACTTCTGTCTGCATAAAATATGCAATACTTCATATGTAATATAAGAAGATACTTATTTGGATTATCATGCAATCATAACCTGGCAGATCGTTTTATGACAAATTCAAAAATTTAATTATATTAAGCAATATTTGTCAATAGAATATGTATCACATGTTTTGTCTTTATTACTTCATCTAAGAACTTTCATGATATTTCAGAGATTTGTCTACCCTGTGAATCATATTATAACCAAATGACTCACACATGCCATTCTATTTTCGCTCACACTCTTACATTATATTTCGCAAGTACAATAACATGTTTTTAATGAAGATAATTACAATATTTGGTTGGATTTCTCCTTTCTTTATGATTAGTTGTTGTTTGTGTGATTTTGCCTTTCGTTCTGTTGTTTTTTTTCTTTTGCGTTCTTTTCAAAAAAAACAAAAGCACACAATTTTTTTTCATATATATATTTTCAACATTATAAAACTTTAGGCATATTTCATTCTCTTCAATTTAACAAAAATCAGCTATGACTGCCCAGAATACAGTTCAAACGGAATGGTATACAACTCTTTGTGGTGAATGTACATATACGTTACCTGTACGATATCAAGAATTATCATCTATTGGCCAAGGTAGTTACGGAACTGTGATGTAAGTTGAAAAATCAATTTCATTTTATTTTTCTAATTATTGAATTTTATTATTTAGTCGTGCTAAAGATAGAGTATGTTTTATTGTGAAAAATACTTAAAGTAAAATATGAATATATTGTAATTTAGAAAACAGGTCGACTTGTAGCTATTAAAAGATTGTTGCGGCCTTTTCAAACTGTAACACATGCGAAACGAACTTATAGAGAACTTAAATTACTTATCTATCTCAACCATTATGATGCAGATGTGTGTAAAAACATTATTCTTTGTATTGATGTGAATTTGTTTGCATTATTCTTTTTTATTGTAGGTTGTACAATTATATGATGTATTTACACCCGAGAAAAAACTGAGCGATTTTAAAACATTGTATGTTGTAACTATACTATTGTTTAATGAAAATGTTGATATTTTCTGTTGCTTTTACAGATATTTTGTCTTCAATTTTGTTGATTATACTTTGCAAAAAATTACAAAACCTCGTCAGCCATTGTCAGAAGATTTTATTAGACAAACTATCTATTGTCTTCTTCGTGGTTTGAAGGTATTATAAGTTCTGTTAGAATATCTAGCTAATACAATCTTGTTCTTTTTTTTATTTCTTATCTAGTTTATTCATTCAGCTGGTATTATCCATCGTGTAAATGAAAGAAAAATATTTTTTTTCTATATTAAGCATCGTTGATTATTTTGTTAAAATAGGATCTAAAGCCAGCAAATATTGGAATAGATAAAGTGGGTAATGTAGCAGTAAGTATTGAACTCATGTAAAAATTAAAATTTCACTTATAATTACTAATAAACTGAAATAAGTATCGAAAGTACTAATAAGTAAATGTTTTATAATTTCCATCAGTTATCCTATTATTTGGATAGACTGAAAGAACATGACCTTACATGCAAGGAAAAATGACAAGAGAAAACTTCGTTGAAGGTAGACAAATGTTTACTATTGTTGTTTCGTTTCTTGGTAATGTTCTAATTAGGATTTGATATATAAATACAAAAAGAAAAACAAAATTTCTGTTATTCAGGACCGACTATTCAATTTTTTCATGTAGTGCACATCAATTGTGGCATATGAACAAAAACTAAGATAAGAAGAAAAAAAACTTGTCTTCCCTCAATGTTCTTTTTTTACTGCACTGCGAGACACAAATAATTATGTAGATTGACGTGAGTTTGTTGTTTTTCTTTTCGAACTTTGGATTTATAGTTCATAGTTCATATCTCGACAATCGAAAATCAGAAGATACGGATTCTAATGCAAGGATATAATTGTATGATCGAATCGATGTCATTTGTTTTCTAATTTTTAATAGAACGCTTTATTTGTTAAAAGATAGTTGAAAAAGATATTGTGAACTTCGTATTTTTCAACGCATTTTATAGATAATTAAAATGAAAACAACAAGAACAATGAGCTACCAATTGTGAAACAACTGATTTTATATGTAAAAGTTGCCTACACTGCTACAGTTAGATATATATTGTATTACTTTTTAGAAACATATTACTATACACTAGAGACGGTTGTTGTGTTTTTCTTTTCATGAGATATTCTTTTGCCAATAATTGATGTTTTAAGTTTCATAGTGCATTGCGCAATCGAATGAAACTTGCATGTCATCTAATATTATAAGATGTCACTATTCATATTATCTTCTGCTATTGTTTTACAGATTCTCGATTTTGGCTTATCTCGTATTGCATCAGATGATATTCAAACTGGTTATGTTGCTACCCGGTATGTTTGCTATCTTGTTTTTGTTTTTAAATGACACAAGAAATTTTCTTGTTAGATGGTGGCGTGCACCAGAAGTAATTGTCAATTGGGAAAGATACAATCAAAAACTTGATATATGGTCTGTGGGTTGCATGATGGCAGAATTAATACTACTTAGACCAATTTTTCGTGGAAGAGATCATATCGATCAGTTAAATAAAATATTAGACATAACCGGTACACCAAACATACAAACATTAAATGAAATATGCACAGCAGGTTTGTATAAAATATTCAAAAGAAAAGTACAGTTTTTCATTCACATGAAGTGTAAAAATGCTTTCGATTATCATCAGGATGATATCTCTTAAAGTTTATTTTCATAATGCAATATAATTGATGTAAGAAAATTTTAGAACCACGAAATTATATAAGTCAAATGACACCGAAACCAAAACAAGATTTTAATGAATTATTCGGTTATAAATATGACTTAACAGGTACCGTACCAATATCAGGTGTTTCACCAGAAGGTAAATTTCGAACAAAAAAAACAAACGTGAAAATAGAAATTAATTTTATCCATATTTTTTTGATGACAGGTGTTGATTTACTTGATCGTCTTCTATCTTTTGATCATCGTCTGCGTCCAACTGCAGAACAAGCACTCGGTAAATTTTCATAATTTAATCATATAAGATTCTGTTTTCTATATCGTATTTGTATTTTAGCTCATCAATTTCTGAAGCAATATCATAGTACAATAGAAGAACCCACTATAGAACCTCTAGTTGATGAACATGAAGATGCACAATATACTATAGAACAATGGAAATGTAAGTCATTTAAATAGAGAATTCATTACTGTTGATTATTTTGTTTTGCTCTGATAAAATCTATTAAATACGTATCTATTTCAAATATCTATCATTTCCTTTAGCTATTGTTTGGCAAATGGTTGAAGAGTTTGTACCACCATCTTGGATTAATAATGATCATGGTGACAATTCATGATATAGAACTATAACTACTAGTAGCAGGAAATATTCTTATTTAATTTAAAGATATAACTTGTTGATATATTCTCATAGATGATTGTTTTTTATATACCATTGGTGTGCTGTTTTTTGTGGTTGGGCTTTCATATCTATCTGTGATTTTTTTCTTAAATACAGAACTCAATTCGAAAATTCAAATAGATAAAACAAAATAAAGTTATTTTTTTTATTTTGGAACTATTTCGCTGTTTATTGATTCCAGGACATATATTAATACTAATATGAGTTTTGTTTAAGTTTTAATATTTTCTATTTTGTTGAAAATATTTATTATCTAATAAAGAATAATGATTATTAATGTAATAGTGCTGATGAACTGTTTGTAGCGTAGAAAAAGAAATATTCTGACATTGGCATTTCACTCAGCCTCAAGACTAAACAGTTTTTTCTTAAATAACTTTAACTGATGGAAGTCAGATTGGCAATAATATCTAATATCATTAATCACTGTAGTAAAGAAGATTGAGACAATAACAATAATTCAAAATAATCAAAGAGCTACCATCAATGATATTTTGTTTTAATAATTTCATGTATGGAATCCGCACACGATCATCATTTTGTTATCAGTAAAAGTATTAACATGCATGTTCATGATAATTTTAAGCGAATGTTTCAATACCGTAGATCACTTTATAATTATGAATCAAAACAGCATTGAAAACAAACTTTCAATACCAGTCTCTTTCACTTGACAATCTTTGTTTTACAGTCATGTAGACTTTTTACTGAAACAGAGAGTGTATGGATGTGAGTGTGAGCACGTGGGCAGGTGAGTGTGAGTGTAGGTGGAATATGCGGTGCAGGTGTTGATTTTCTTCTTATGTATACCCACACTCACACTCATCGTTAAGCATCACTTTTGCTTGTTTCCCAACATTTTCGATGACAGACCAAGAGTACATATGCGGAATTTTATCATCGTCTCGTCAAATTACTTCTATCAATATTGATGATACACCTGTAGTAAAATTTTATAAAAAAAAATTTATCATCATCATCTGATCTCATTTTTTTCATGGCCACATTCGATTCGTTTCATCATTATACTATATAAAACCTTGTTTTTTAATAATTTGCGGTATAGCGCTGATGACTTCATCATTCTACCTTCCAATGATGCTTGTGTTCTCTACAAGTCAAAAGAAAAACAGTAGTCGGTCGGATTCATTTTATGTATTAGTCATCTGGTGGACAAAAATGAAATTTACTTTCTCCTTCATCAAGTAAAATTGTCTTCTGCTGCAGACACCTCAATCTTCGAGAAAAAAGTTTAAATGTAGCAATATTATGCAAGGCACAATTCTTCCTGATTCAAACGTCATCATTGATCCATCTCATATCATTCAAAAACTAGATTTTCGATCGACTGATGGCATGACCCAGGCAAGATCAAATACATTTATTTTTTCCAATATGCAAACTCTGACGAATCCTCATAAGATATTTTATTCTTGAAAAAAACCATTTTACAATCAGATACTTAATTTTTAGTGTATAATTTTAAGATGTTTTAAACAATTTTTAAACTGTATAAATTCTCAATACTTGATACATCTCAGGATCTCTACAAGCACATCTAATTGTTCCAAGTAGTAAAAATATTTTTTTTATTGAAGCGTTATTTATGAAGGTAAACGCAAAAGATTGAGTAAAACTAGTCGGTACGCTAAACAGTAGAATCCATGCATTAAAAATGTTCAAATGGTTCGTTTGTGGATCAAAATGAATTTTAATGGATAGTTTTCCATTATTTATGGATCTAAGATGCATTTTAATGGTCGAAATAGTGTGTCAACGGAAAATAATGCATTTTTAGTTCCATGTTGTCATTATTCTTTTGGCTGGGAAACTATTCGTCATTCCACAAGTTGTAAAAATGACGCTTTATCTACACAACAGTGCCAATAATCATATGTAGAGGAAAAAAAACATAACAAGATACTTTGGCATTAGACCAAGTTCGTAGAACAACTCTTCAAGTATTTATTTTCTCCATAAGCAACACAAAGAGTAGCTGATCGAACGAAAGACAAATGATGGATGATTTTTAAAAATGTGTTCGTTAGTTTGATCGTCGAAATTATTTAAACGAGGATAGTATTCTCTGTGTGAAATATAATCCACGATTTGTTATGACTACAAATGGTTATCTGTTCACATTAACGAAGTTGCATCTTGAAAGAGATATTCACTGAAGACAGCATTAATTGAAATATGAGCTAAAGCAGATAGCAGAGATGTCCATCGCGGCTGAAAATCTACCGCTGCCGCGCCGCGGCCTTAGAAAAAAAAAGCTGCCGCGCCGCGACGGTTTATAAAAAAATGTTGCCGCGACGCTGCCGCACCGCGATGACTTATAAAAGAAACGCTGCCGCGCCGCTGCCGCGATGAATTATAAAATAAACGTGCCGCCACCGCGCCGCTGCCGCGACGGTTTTCAAAAAAGTGTTTCTAATTTCACTGCTGTGACTATATTTGACCAGAGATATGGGTACTAGTCCATCAGATTTATTCAATATCAGGGAGTTTCATTTGTAAATCCTGAAATTCTATTAAATTCATACAGTTTTTCAATGTTCTCCAAAAAAATCCTGCCGCTGCCGCGATGGTTTTTTAAAAAACCTGCCGCTACCGCGCCGC
>CAJNOP010000049.1:778021-843185 GCA_905250075.1 Rotaria sp. Silwood1 | reverse complement strand
CTAGTTACTTTAAAGAAGAGATAATCAAAGATCTTGACTCGAAAATTTTGTGATCAAAAATACATTTTCGTTCTATTAGAAAATTCTAGAATAGAAAAGTTTAGACAGTTTGTCGAACAGCATGTAAGTTTATTGGCTGATATGTATATTTCATAACAAAAAGCAGAATCTATCCTTATGATCAGAATTTAAGGTTGGAGTCGATTGTTATGTTGAAGATGTGAGTGAGAGTGTATGATATTCTTCTTTTCGATTTATTTTTTTTTCTTTATTAATAAAACATCATCACACAGAACGATAAGAATGATTGACAAAAAGTAAAAGAGATGCAATATGTCAGAGATTATTAAAAAAGAATTCAAAAAAAAAAGGTACGTGTTAATAATTTTTTATTATTGACTTTGTCATAAACCAACCAAGAATATGACGATTGAGTCTATTTTTATGATAGAATGCACAATCTAGCAATGAATTTTTTTTCACATTTGCATCGTTCATCAACAGGTACATCTTTCAATGCTTGTTCGATATGTCGACCACAGCCTGAAATAAACAAGAGAAACGACAGTTTATAGTCACTTACTTCAAGTAGATTTCAAATAAATTTTCGATTACCTGCCCATGTAGGCTTGTTACATGTGGAACAAGTAGTTTTTCTACACATCTTGTACAAATCTAAAGAATCGTAGGAATGTCTATGTGAAGAAAAAGCTGTACAAAATGATAAGGTTATGTTTTAATTGCACACATTCTTAGTTTGAAAAACAACTGCAATAGAGAGAAGAAAGAAAGAAAAATAAGTGAAGCCTGAATGCATATAAGAGGTATCCAAACCATTTTTTCTCTTTTCCATGCACACATGTCATCAAGAGATAGACAGACGTATTTATTCACTGTGTCGTAGATAACATTTTTTTTGTGTATTGCCAGTGTTTGTCTGATCATGTGCACAAATAATGAGGAAAACATAGAAGAGAAAACAACCTTATTATTCACTTTAGTTTAATACAAAAAAAGCAGTTCAGTTGGTTTTTCAAGCACATCATTTATAAGCATAAGAATTGTCTAGATAATTCATATTATCATTTATGTAGACATTGAAAAATAATGTCCATAGGAGTAGACTAGCATCTGGAAGAGTATAGATTTAATTCAAGAAACACTGACAATAAACGATGACGTTTCGTAAACAAAATATTTTGGAGTCAATGATTATTACTCATGAAGATCTATAGGTTAATATCTTGATAAGAAAAACATATACATTAAGACTGAATCTGGTTTTTATGAAATATACATATGGCAGGTATTTCGATTTTCATTATTTAAGTTTCATTAGTTACAATTTGGTTAGATTAGTGATACTCTTGCTCTCTCTTTCTCTCCACTCGTTTACGACAAGTACTCCGAAATATTTTTTTTTATAAAAAGCAGTTCATTTTCACATGATAGAAACTGTAGCCAATGATCCGGATCTTGTTTTCACTCGCAATCACATACCTTTGTTATTTTGAAGTTTACAGTCGAATGTCTATGATTGACAATCGAATTCTCGTGAAGAAAAAAATCCAGATTTTCATCTAATTCGTGAATTCTTTCATGTGAATGGTAGCGACTAGCATTGAAAATCTGATTCTAATATAGACTTGACTTGACACCAATGTGATAATGATGCGCATGAAAGTATGCATGTGTCCATAAATATACAACAGACGATGAAAAAAATCAGCTTTACATCTACACTCGAAGCTACGTTTGATTCTACTATAGTAGCTCAAAGGAAAAGATTTCAACTTTTGATAGTAAACAAAATGTTTTTGTTCGATTTTGTCGATAAAGCAACAAACTTTAGAATGAATTGATTGTGTTGTGAAAATGTCCCTCCTCTTAAGAATTACAGTAAAATATGAGCGTATAAAAAAGTCCTTTCCAGTGGTTTTCGGCCTATCTCGAACTTTATGAAACATGATTGGTAACTAATTCCGAAGTATGTACCGAGAAAGTTAAACGTGCCCATCACCCGGCATTCCTCTAACAGGTATTGATAGACATGCTGACGACTTTGTTAAAGTCTCACATGGTTTCAAGAGGTTTATATGGTTCAAAGTAAGATAGTTGACATTGTGTCTATGAAATAGAGTCATGTATTTTGTTGATAACACTTGTTTTATTGACTTATTCTCACAAGGTTTTATTTATACATTTGATGACATACAACTTCAAATTACACTGTATAAAATAAAAGATAGACATTTTTGAAACTTAAGTATTGGAACAACTAAAAGCAATGCAAATTGCATTTGAAGTATGATATCGAGTTCATGTTGTATAAGGTTTGAAGATCGAATAGAAGTGATTACCAGTCAGGAATTGTAATCACTTGGCCTGGATATATATAATCGAGATTCTCAATTTACAGATTAGCTGCGATGGGATCATCAAAAGAGATGCCATAGCTTTGTGCAATATTCTACAGCGTATCTCTTTATTGAACTGTATATTCTGACATAATTCTTTCTTAAAACGAAAAAAAAGTATTATATATTTATCATAATAGAAGAATATTTACATACTCTATTGAACAACTTACTTGTAGTATTAAAATTCAATAATGTAATGATATTGTAATTTCGATTTCTATGTGAAATTAAATGCTTAATGCAACGAGAAGGATATGGGTGTTGATGTTGATATTAATAGAAACAGGACCCACACCCACACCCTGACGTTGAATGTGTAGTAACAGGTTATACACATGAAGATCGATCTCCATGTAGTTGTAGCGATTGTCGATGATAAAAATCAAATTATATTTAGTTCATTAATTAAACCAAAAGAAAAAGTTGTTAGTGATCTTTATCCATTAACAGATTGATGAATTAAAGATTTTGAACAAGCACCAAGATTTTAGTGATTAGTTTAAAGCATCTAATCCTCGATTTGGTTCAATGAAGTATATTGAATTCACAGTTTAGAGAAAATATTCATATACTTTATCTGTTTGTTTTCATTTAGCTTTTTTCATTGGCATATGAAGCTTGGATGCTATTAGATATTGATCTTAATCCTAAAAATGGCCATTTAGCTACAGAAGATACCAAAACAGCAATGCAGTTTTATATGAAATATAAAGTATTTTATTTACGAAGGCTTTTTTTTATCTAAGTATTTATTGAATTTTAGGATAACGAAAAAAGTAAAGAAGATGCACGTCGTCTTTTACTTAACATTCGACCTCGTATGACACCAACAAAAGCTTCTAATTACAATTATGAAGGTATTTGTGTTGCTGGATTCTTTAAAGAAATGTGTACTTGTAATCGATCGTCATTTACCAATAATTAAAAACTCTTTTTTTTCTTATAATCATGAAAGTTTCTTTTAGATTATTTTAAAAAGAAACATCCTGTTTTTTTTTTGTGTTTACGTGCATTGTTTTTTGATTTCACCACGTATTTTTTAAATTAAAAACTCATTTCGAATGCGTTTATTTATTATGCATACTAATACGTCGTTTAACATTCTTTTGATAACAAAAAAAAACTGATTGTTTTTTTACAAAACTCGTTAGAATACTGTCTTTATAATGTTTTTTTTTGTCTGGGGACAATGAGCCATGTAACAAACGAGTTAAATAAATAGTCCCATTCGAGTTTCCTGAATAAAACGATTTTTTTAATAAAATAAACATCTACTAAAATAGACATGCAGTTCGTAATATCATATTCAAAGATATTCTGAGTAAATAGGAGTATGGGTGTGTGTGTATTGATGGATATGGGTTTCGGAGAGACAATGATTCACATTTTCACTCACTCTCTTTACAATCTGCACTATTATCTGGTAAAGATGGTGCTCATAAGAAACATTGATATATACGCATGCTTCTCAGGAATGTTGAATCTCATCGAAGGATGAATTAGATACGTTAAACAGAAAAAAAACAAGAACTAGAAAAAATTTGTCTAACGAAAGTGCTTTACATGTCAATGTATATTTCTTGCTAAAAATATCAGAAAATAAAGCCTTAGGTAAAAATATGATAAATTGCAGCAGCATAACAAAAGAATATAACTGAATACCCATCCCAGCATGATCTTCGAACTAGCGAATTTCGTCAATATTTCTACTTATTCTATTTTTGTTTTGTTTCCCTCTCAAAGCCTTGCGTATCCGTATTAATTCTTTTATCATATGTAAGCCGTTCTATGGCACGTTTGCTAGTGCCCAATCAACCATTCGATATGCATTTCGATGCGTCAATTTAAGGTTGTCGTGAGCATCGGAAGTTCAAATGCATCCCTCGCTTTCTCACTTTCTGATAGGTAAACAAAACGAGGAGATCAAAAAAATAAAAAGGATTTTTTCCATATAGTTATCTCGTACGTGAATATTCGAAACCTATCGAATAAACACCGAGGAGGAGCGTCGAACATCTAAACTAAATATGAACTATTGTTCTTCTATGCCAATTATCTTTTCCATTCTTAGAAGGACAGTATTTTGAAGATTGTTCTTTTAACATTTATTAACAATTTTCGGAAATTAAAAAAAAATAACTTTTTAATCGAATAAAAATACCTTTTGCTTGTCTCTGACTGCTGAGAAGGCTTTTTTTGAGTATCAGATACCATTTAAAAAGCTTATTTGATAAGTAATCGATCTTTGTGATAAAATATAAAATCAATATTCAAAAGGAAATTTTCGAATATTCAAAAGACAAAATTCATTATGGTCGTGTTTTCGTCAAAAACGCTTATGAATTCCTGTCTCACTTGTTATTTTTCATCAATTAATGTAAACTATTTTCTAGAATATTATGAAATTAAGGAAAATATATGTCGAAAATAAATCATCCTAGAAAGGTTAACTAAGTGAAAAAGACATGTAAATCATTTTTTGAAGAACCTTCATGAAATCAAATTAATTACACCACTTGAAACTATTATTCTGCTTGGTTTAGTTCTATTCAAACATTCAATATTATGCTTCTGATATGTTTCTTTTTCTCGGGTACTTCAAAAGTTTGTTTAATATTTAGAGATCTAAAATGATTGAAGAGTAGAAAAATGAATGTTGAATAGGAGACAGTTTTCGAGTGGACAGCATCTGATGACTGCCGATGGATTCGAAATCGGAACAAAACAAAGAAAAAAGAACCATTTCAAATTTTCGATCGCTCATCGCACCGATCTTATGTTTTTTAAAATCTGCTTTGAGTGACTTTCTTATTGAAAATTCTGCAAATTTCGACACAAATATATCATAGTCAGTAGAGCAACTATTGAAATTAATTTGATATTTTCAAGTGCTTCAATATAGTCTAACATGAATTTTAAATATAAATCATATAGAAGGAGAAAGTATACATCAATTTTTACTATGCTGGCTATGATATATCTTTTCTGAAGTCTTTAGCATTCTCGACAAAAAGAAACTGTTGAGAAACCTGCAATAGAATGATGTAAATAGGATAAAATAATTAATATCGATAAACAAATAGAAAAAGATTTTTATAGGGAATAAACGCGTTCATCTACCAGTTAAAATTTGCATAAAGATTATTTTCTTCAATTAATTTTTTTTTTGGTGAGAACGACAACGTGTTTAAAAACTAATTTTTGTAAATTTCTTTTTTTATACATTGATGCCAAGCAAATAATCCAGTCATCTTGAAAGTTACTATTTAGATATTGTATTTATAGACATATGATCCTTCATAAATTATCAACATTTTTTTTTCTTATGTAAAGAAAGATTTATATTCTTACTAGTCTTTATTTTTAAGACGTATTTGCTTTTTTTGATAACTATTTTTATCGGCTTAGTTTATTGCGACACTATTTTTTTTTCTACATTACATTTACTCTCTCATTAATATTTACTAATGTATGAATAATGGCAATGATGAATAAGAAATCTTCTAATCGGATGAGTGGGTTGTGTCACTAAATACTCTTCAGATAAATATTTATTAAGTACCATGAGAGAACAAACGATAGTATAAAAAGACGAACAAATTCTGCTGAATTACAGTTGATCAAGGTAAGATTTATTGGTACCATATACTTCTGTTAAGTTTGATATACACATATTGCAAAAAAACAACGACTATGAAGACATTTATTTTTCTTGTTATTTGTGTATTACTATTCGTCGTTTCAACTTCGAATGCTAAACGTTTATTTTATGATAATGATAATGATATGGAATTAACAGATAAAAGAGCTCGAATGTTTCTTCGTTCAATGTCAAATGGTGATAGTGATGATGATGCAGGATCATTGGATACTCGTGAAATTGGCAAGAATTGTGTTCCATGTAAATTTGGTATTAATCCTTGCTGTCCCCCAAATATTTGCATTAAGAAGAGATTCCGTCCAGATGAATGCATGGAAGTTAAACCAGGCAAATAAAATGATTCATTACATAAAACTGATTTTCTTGTAATTTAGTCAAGCAAATTAGAATTGGTTGCTTTGTTTTTTAAAAGATTTTGCATAAAACAAAAGAAAGCCTGTCATGTTTATTTCTCATTTTAAATAAAGCAAATTTTTTTTCTCTTTTACAAATAACATTAATATTAAAAGTCAAAAGTCTTAAATATATCCAATTATATGAGCTTCGGCATATTGAACTGAATTTGCACTACCACGTTTTGAAGTAACAAGAAGTCGGTAACTTCTAAAGGCAATCGTATTTGAGAAATGTTGTTCAGAAACATATGTTGAACGACCAGGATCAGTTGATGCACTAATACCTGTTGAACCGTTGTAAATCAATGTCCAACTTGTTCCAGAATTAAGATTCGTAGTACTTGTTACATTTGTTCCTTCTAGAGTTACTGTTATTGGATCACGATTAGCATCATCATTGCCGGTCGCAAAAAGAATACCAACAGCAACAGAGGCATTACTTATAGTCGGTGTAACATAAAATCCAGTATCTATTCCGGGAGGACTTGCACCAGAACAACCGGATGATGAATCTCCAAAATTGAGGTATTTTGTTGTTAATGAACCATCAATGGCATCTGATGGATTTTCAGTGGTAGGATAATTCAGGCCAGATCCACCGATAGATCCACCAGCTCTTTTATTACAAATACCAACAATTGGATCACCTGCTTGTGTTATGTTCATGAGTGTAGGTGTAGTGGTTGTTGTAACTTTAAATTTATATGAATAAAAAATACATATATAATAAATAGTCTTTGATGAAAAAAGGCTTTTATCAATATTTCTGATATAAAACTCATAATATTAAGATTATTTTGAGTGCCATTCATCTGCTAGTAACAATAGATGTAACAAGGAACACATCCTGATATGTAACGTTCGGCACACTATTCAATTAATCTGACTTCGTTATTCATTTGCTGATATGTATAATTTTACTAGAAAATAATCTATAGATATTGATAACGCGATCGTTGTACCTCAGACAAATGCTCTCTAAACGCTGACTAAACCAGGAGAGTTGCTTTTTAAACAGTGGCTCATGCGGCAATTTCTCTGTCTACGTATAGCTTAAATAGTTTTCTGTTAGGTTTTTTCATTGTTGATAGTTTCAATTAACAGTCATAAGAAAAAAAATGTTGCGAGAGCAACTGCCATCGGAAAAGCAGATCTACTGAGAGCATCTGTACGGAAAACAATAGTCATAGATTCTTAAATATTTGATATTATTCTTTCGTATTCCTCAATTCATATGATGAACAGAATAGATCATCAAAATGAGTTATATCTATTTCTCAATTTAGTTAATCATTCTCATTAAACTTCTTAAAAGTATCAACAATCATCTATGAATGTTTAAATGATAATTTTTATCATTGAAAATCTTTCGAAAAATTGAAATGCTCAGTATATTATTATCAAAGTCTTACCGGTTGTCACTGATGTGGTGCTTGTTGTAGTTTTTGTTGTTACGGTTGTTGTGATTGCAGTAGTTATTGTTACTATGTGTAAATATTCAAATTGATCTTAAAAGGTTACTGTGGGTGATAGCTCACGCATCTGCTAAGAAGAGTTTTCACCCAACCTCATGCCTAAGCAATAATGCGGGCAATTCTTAAATGATGAAATTACTAACCTACAAAAACCAACATGTTAATCATGTTGGTCCCAACAACACTTACATCTCTGGTGGTGCATTTTAACCAAAGTCGGAGAAATCCGACGGAAGTTTCGCTGAGTAACACCAGTGAAAGTTGGAAACTACACCAGCGATGAGAACGATCCCAAGATAGTGATCAATGTTTTTGTGAGAAAATTTTTTAGCTTAGTTTTATCGGCATTGACTCCATGACGAACAAGTTTATCATCAAGTTATATTGAGGAAATTCGTTCATACTAAAAGTTCAAGAACAAACAGTAAAAAAGCAAACTTATTTTTTCTCGTTGTCATCTTTATAAATTGATTTCATAATGAATATTGCATCTTGATTTTTGTGCTCTTATTCTTGTGTTCATTTTATGAATGTTAAATTTTATTTTTTCATTTTAGTTCTGTTGAAAAACATTTCATAAGGTTTCTTAATATGATTATATTGTAAATAATTTTTGTATCAATACTATGTTAATGATATTTGACATTGTATCTCATATACAGACAAGCTTTTATCTGTATTAGAAATGCAATGAAAAGATCGTTCTGCATGCCACAAAACAGAATGACTGAGTAATAATTTCTTGTAGAATGCAAAGCAGGACGAAAAAAGTCGTCCTGTGATGTTCTCTAGTGGGTTTTGAATGTTGTTCATTGAATGCTTTTTCACTAGTGTCATATACGTATATGAAAATGTCTATTGATAGTATCTATAAATTAAATAGTTTGTAAAGAAATACGCTGAATGCATCTTCTAAAAAAAATAGAAATCTGTCTGCATGAAAATGCTTGCAAGTTATCGAGAACAGAATACAAGATACTACGCAATATTCTTTTTAAAAGTAAATAATCATCAAAAGTTGTAGTGCTTTCATAATGCCACACAGTATATTGTTGAATTTGTACCAGAGACAATAGAAGATTAAAATATCGTTAGTTGATGATATTGTCACTTGTTCCGTTTTTATATAACATACATCATTAAATATTAGCATCATTCCTATATATTTTGACTCAACTAATGACCAATGTTCTCTTTTTTCTCATAGAAATGAAAATAATACATTTCAATTATAAAATGTTGCTAGATAAACTGATTCTATTTTTGTATAATGATAGATTTTGAAATACGCAACTGAAAATTATTGCATCTCCTTTCTATCTCAATTACGTTTTTCTCTTTATTTCTTTCTTTCGTAATATATGCACATAAATTTTTCGTTGTATGTAATCTTATGAATTTTCTTTTTCGTTCTACCTCTTGTTTCTGAAGTATCAAACAAACACAAAAAGATTTTTTATTGCTCTTTTAACATATTCGACCATTCTCTCTTGTCGCATAGGTGTTTATTTGTGTTTTAATTTTGCTTGTTGGACTATTAAAAATATTCGACATTCTAGAAAAAAAATCTAATCTCATCGCATATCAATATGTAATTTGAGTGCAGTTACAGTCGGATATACACAAATAGATACAAATATGTATATTAGACAAAAAAAAATATATACATAAATATAAGAATATGCAAATCAAATTACTTTATAATATTTTCAATAGAAGACTTAGAAATGAACAGAACGAGAAGAGAACAGCACACTCAGCATTAAAGCTAGCTAAGTTTTTCTGATCTTAGTAAGTTAGAAATACCGATAAATTGGAAGAAGAGCTACTCGTTGAAGATTTAATATATATAAATGAAATCGTTTTTCAGCTTTAGTATTGGATGAAGAAAATGAAAGGAATATTATTGTCTAAATTATCTTTGTTGTAATACTATTATGAAGTAAATTTTTATTGCCAGTTTAAACCTAAGCGAAACAAGAATACAGTAAATCTTCTACTAGTGAATAAGTTCTAATTATGAACGGCCTCGGGTCCGATGGAACAAGTCTTGCTGTAAACACTTTCGTGTGGTGAACACTTTTGAATGTCTTCAATCATTTTCACAATAGAGAGATTTTATTGTAGTTGATTCAACTACAGTAAAATCTTATAAGTAGAATTCAACATAATGAATAACACATCAAAGATATACATAGATGATTGATAGTATATCATTAAAAAAAGAAGCAAATGAATTAACTTAATACTTTCTAGCTAAAAGTTGCATCTCCTTTTACAGTACAGAGGTATCTAGGAATAGATTCATTTTCCATCTATTGCTTATTTCGATTCGTATTATCTGACAGTAATGTTTTAATTAGAATTTGTCTACGATAGAAAAACAATGAGTAGAAGCTAGTAGTAAACTTTCTTAAGATGAAAATATATGATTGAATAAAGTTAAACAGTGAAATATTACCGAGTCCAAAATAAAGATAAATGTTCGAAGTTATTCTCTCAAGCACTTAAAAATCATCGTGGTCTTGAAAGCGTGAAAACTATAGAGAATTTGATAAGTCAATAATTCATTATGATTAATTGTTCATGAAGATTATACATATATTATTATTATAGTTTTTGAACATTAGAAGAATAGTTCTGTGGACTCGATATTCGATAACTACTGAGAAGATGAAAACCGAACGAAAAATATTAAAAATGTTTTTCGTTAGTTTTATATTCATAACAAACAAAAGATTTTGAATAATTCTTCGTCCTTGAATAAAAACTATACATAACACCATGGAATTAACATACAAGAAAGAAAAAGTTTCTAGAGATGACGACAAAAATGTATACCACATGATAACGAGTGAATATTTTCATTGTGTTGACAGTCTTCATTTAAATTCATCTACAAATAAGAAATCAAATCTCTGATACATTGGTTCGTTGAATGAAATTTATCAATGTGCCTACCAAAGATAGTTACTTTGACTTTGAATAACACAATGATAATATTTCTTTTGAATATTTTATAAAAATAAATTTATTTATATTTAATCACACATAGAACAGATTTCATTTGTTATTTTTTTTATGAAGAATAGAATTAGATATTATAGGAAATTTCCAACTGTCAACGAACATTCAAATGATGTTCTTTGTGAGTGTCTAAAATTTGTAGCAAATAAATGCAACAACAAAAATGTTAGATCATATTGTGAAAATTGACAATAAGTGAAAATTTTATGAAATCAATCCTAAAATAGATAATGGCAAAGCAACTACACATAAGTCATGTGGTAGAAAAAAAATTTTTCATAAAAATAAGATTGTTTAATCTTTTTAAAAATATCTAAGAAAAATGTATTTCACCAATATGAATAAATAAATTCAACGAGTTTAAAATAGAATATCAATTAGTCTAGAAATAGAAGATTAGTCAAGATTGTTGAGTGAAAGAGTAACATAACGAGAGATTACATAATGTTTCGATAAGATGTTTGTTTACTTTTGACCTGCTAGAAATTATTGAAAGCTGTTAGTTAGGATCCATATTTTATGATTGATTTTGACAATTTTTCGCATGTTCGAAAACGAACTCATACGATAAAGTAAAATCTGTTGGCTCATCATGAAAAATAATTTTTCAAATCCTTAAAAAAGTTTCTAATTACTGTTGAGTAAAAATAGACACAACATTTCTAAGTCAATATCCAATTCCTGGTTGCGATCTTAAATTTTTGATTCCTCTGAAATGCTTTTAAGTGGAACAAAGTAAATCCACATATTCAATAGAAATACCGGTCCACAAATTTGATTCGAACTAATTTATTAGACTTTTCAAAGATGATTTCACTATCCTTGTTTGAAAAATGTTTTGATCTATATCTTCAGATCAATTAAATGAGCAAACATAATTGAATTTTAAAATATCGATTCATTATATATAAATTTATTTTTGAAATAAAGTATCTATGATAGAGACAAATGAAAACACTTCCAGTATTCTCATCTATCGATCAAGATAAACTCAAGTTTTTTTTAATTATAAAATCGATCTTCTTCTGTTTTCAATATCAAATGAATAAAAACAAACATTTGTCATGTATTCATTATCTTTAGTTTAATCAAGTATATTAGAATGTTTTATTTTCTGACGAAACAATATTCATTTATTTATTTATCAATGAGCTAAAACAATAGTACTGACAGCAACATTTAATTCTTTATTTTCTTCTTCTCGTACAGTTGTAGAATCTTTGCCACATATCTTGTAAATATATCGTTTTAGTTCCAATCGAAAGGCTTTCGAAAAACAGATAAATATGAAGAAACTTGTACAGTACGGAATGTAATGAAGAAAACTACCAAAATCGTTCAAAAAGTTGTATACAGTTCGATCAAATGGATTTTGTACTTTATATCTTATTGTTGTACCATAGACTAGACTCACAATCAATACAATAGTACAAATGATGTACACAATATTATGAGCATATAAACAACGAAGTAATTGAAAATCTTTTTTGTTCATTGATCGAATTTGTCTACGTTGTTGACGTGGAATAGTACGAATATGACGAACATTTTTAAAAGCAATTATTGATAAAATAATCAAGATAAATGGCACGATAACACTGATTATTAATGTTGAATATATAAAAAAGTTCAAATAAGATATTGAAAGATCATAATAACATATAAAGATAGAAGGAGAAAATTGTTGAATATTAACTTTAATAAGTATATGCAAAGAGAAGACACTCAAGACAAATAAACTTGTAGAAACAAAGAAATAAGCTAAACGTTTTGAACTATACAAACGTGTATCAACATTTTGAGAAGATATTAATAAACGATCAATCGATGCAAAAATCAGAACACATGGTAAATATGTAGAACCAAGATATGCTATATAATAGAAAAGTTTACATAAAATAACACTTGAATTTTGTGCATTAATATTAAAACCAAGTGAAAAAATAGATCCAACTAAAGCTCCATTAATAAAAATAGTATTATTAAAAAGACAAATAACGAAATAGAAAACACAAACATTTTTTCTCCAAGATTTTTTAAAAAATATGAAAATACTTAAGAAATTTCCAATATTACCAATAATAAAAAAAATAGTTGCTACATATTGATGAAGATAAATTGGAATATTTGTTAGAATTTCAATGGAGGAATTTTCCGAAGAAGACATTTTTTTAATAACAATATTATCAATATTTCTATTCTTTTATACAATACTTACACTGTATGATCTCTCTCTCTCTCTCTTGCGCGCTCATATTATTAATTTTTAACACAAACGAATTTAACGATAAACATAATTTCAATAAGACTCTTAAGATAATACAGACATAATCTCATTATTGAGAAGAATATTACACTTGAATGAAATTAAAAAAAGACCCGATTATTGTTATAGTAATCTTCTTTTTTATTTGCGTACAGTTAATGGAACTATTTTTTTTTCTTAATACTGGTTAGCTGATTTTTCTGAAGTAATTTTACAATTAACGGTCGAACAAGCTATATAAGGGGACAGTTGGACTTTGTTAAGCAACAAATTGTGATTTATTTCATATGTTAATGAACTCTTGAGAATTTCAAATCTTAATTGTTGTTTAGTTAAGTCAATTGAAAAATCATAAAATGAAATTCGTGCTTAAAAACTTATGCGCGATTAATCATAATTAAGAATAATTTCAATTATAATTACATAGCAGAGATCGTTAATATTATAAATAATTTCATAGAGTAGTTAAACTAGAAGAAAGCAATCCAAAAAGAAGTCTCCTGCTTATGATTTGTACATTTTTTAATTCTTCAAAACCTTATAACGAATGATGTAAAAGTTTTGTATTAAATTTGTTTTCAATATAGCATGATAACAACACGTTGTGAACACTCGATAGTTTTCTTGTTAACCTTTAATACAAAGTTGTATAAAAATATTTGAGTGACACAACGATAAGTTTCACACCGAATAGTTTTATGAAAAAACTGTATCTTGTTTGATATAATATGTTTCTATAAAGCAGTTGCTAAACTCTAATTAGATAGAAAATATGGAGTTTCATTAACTTGAACTATTAGAAAGATATCTTATTTTTCAAAAATTACTTATTAGTGGTGAACACTTTTTGCCAAGAGAAAACATTAGAAAAATGTTGATTGATAGAACTCAACGGATATCTTGAAAATTTTATTTTTATCTATATATAATGCTCTATTGAATAACTACAAAATCCGATTAAAGACGAAAAATAAGACTAAGTTTCTTAGTAGGCAAAGATCTTTCTTCCAATTTCTAAAAGCATGCAGAAAATGTTTCCAATCAAATATGTTCTTAAAACTTTTTAGCCTCCGGTAAATATCTTGAACTAAATATTTTTACATAGATTTATACTAGAAGCTAACAAGAAAACTATCGAATCTCCATGACAAGCTGTTGTCACGCTCTTTTGTGAATGTCTAAATTTCAGATATTCAATTATTTAATTCAACTGGAGAGTTCGATGTCTATGATTACTAAATAATTTGAATGCTTTCGGTTTTTTTTTGTTATAAATCGATTCAAGTCTACTTTGGACATGTCGCTACAACTAAGTCTTATTTTAATATTGATAACACTTGTTAATTACTGTATACTAAGTAATTCATGAAATCACCAATGGTAAACTAATCTCATTTAAGTTATTTGAAGTTAATTATTGTTCAACAATGATAATGTTCCAAGGAAAAAAAAACATAAAGTATCTGTATTTATTATCCCAATAGATTTTGTCCTACACATTAAATTGAAGTGTTTCATAATGCATTGTATCCTGGACTATTTTCTCATCAATTAATGAATATTTTGTTTTAGATATTTAGTTATATAAAAGCAATAATCATTGATTTTCTAATAACAAGTAATTAATAATAGAGGAGACGTCTGACATAATTCTTTCTTTTCTCATTGTGGCTCTTTTGTACTAACGTGTGAACATCCACAATTATTGGATGTTGATTGATTCAGTTTCATTCTTACAAACAGATCGATTTAAGACGAAAACAAGTCTAAAATAAAAGGATCCAGATCTATATCGTACTAGTGACAAGCTATGGGCATTTGATCGGTGTGTCTTATGTAGAGAGAAGTATATTCGAAACAATTAAAATAAGTATTTTTAACCTGATATTTTTTTTATCGATAGATTTAAGAGTCATAGAAAAGTCCTGAAAATTGTAAAGAAAGCCAATATATCTTTCTGCGGATATTCATCTAGCAAAAAGACAGCCGCTTTTTACAGAACATTGCAATAGGCAAGTTGACCAGGAAGTTGAATACAGCAAGAAAAAATGTTTTGGTGTCTTTGAAAATTTTTCAGACTTTCTAATGACTGTTCACTCTATCGATAACTAAAATTACAGGTCAAAACATCATATTTTGATTATTTCGACAATACTTTGCTCTCATTAAAAAGTGCAGTAAAACGACTTTAACTTTTCTGTATTAAGCCGTAAGTTTCCATTTTTTAAAAAGCTCTTTTTACCCTCAAAGAAGCTTATCGGTAGGCATACAATTAAATCAAATGACGTTCGAAAGTTGAAGATGTGCATACTCAAGTACTTTAAACTGTTCCATAAAACAACTCTTTTTCTTAAAAGAGTAAAGTTTATTGGCAGCAAACAACAGTATAACGATTATAATGCTCAAGAAAATTAAATTACTATGTTTTGTTTTTAGAAAAACCAATAACAAATCTTCTATTTATCAGTTGATTCTACAATTTGCTATACTTCAGATTAGTTTTAATCAAAATCTTGAAAGACAAGTAGTCACTTGCATGATCATCATATTTACACTTAATAATAACTTTTGATCAATTTGTAGGATTCAATTGAAATGATGTTTTGGATGATGATATATACAAAAATATTGTGGTATTGTAATAAAATTAGGTATTCATCAAAATCAAGAAATTCAATCGATGAAAATGTTCATTTCCATCAATGACATTCAAATAGATCCATTGTTATGTCTGCTTCCTAACTTTAATATCATGTTTTTGAGTTTTGTAGACAAGTGCCCAACCAATTTTTATAAAGTCATTAGTGTATTTACAATTTTTATAAGTCATTAACTTAAATTCAATAGAAATAAAAATGAATAAAAACGAAGAATAAATGCTTGTTGAGTGCTTTTAGAAATTGTTATTAAATCATTATGTATATAAATAAAATATGAAACCTTTTTATTTTGTTCATTATCTAAGATTCATTAGTATGATGCATGAAAAAATTTGAATTTTTCTTATGTATATTTGATTTTTTTTCACAGATCTCTAATAATTCAAATGAACCGTAAGTATCAATTATCAATATTAAATATTCTTGGTAGGGATATGCAAGTTCTCTGTTTCATCAAATATAAAAAGAATAATAAGAAACAAGAAAGAAAGAAGCCATCACAATGGTAGAATACAAAGTGTCTTGGCATATTTCTCGTGGATGTGACATAAACCATACTTATATAAATATTTTAATGAATATTACATAATTACTTTATCATGATTTTCATATAAGTTGTTTCAGGAAGAAAAAAAAAAGAGTCGCCAACATCAATTAATCTTCAAAAATAACAAGTATTACTCTTGTTTAATACTGTTGTGTCGTACAGAAATGTCCTCCTTAGATAATTATTATTCTGAAATCTTGAATAATATTATTGTTTATCTGTATCGTTATGGTAACTTAACCATTTATATTATTGGTAATATTGGAAACTTATTAAGTATTTTTATTTTTTGTAAAAAATCATGGAGAAAAAATGTTTGTGTATTTTATTTTCTTATATTTCTTCTTCTCAGTTCTGCCTATCTGAATTCAACTATTCTGGGAACTGCATTTATTAATGGTTTTCAAATTTATGCACAAAATTCAAGTGTCATATTATGTAAACTTCTTCATTATACAGCAGTTCTTTTCTCTACACTTTTACCAACAATTCTTATTCTTTCATCTATTGATCGTTTATTAATATCATTACAAAATGTTGATACACGTTTATATAGTTCAAAACGTTTAGCTTATTTTTCAATAAGTTTAAGTACATTTTTTTGGATTATTTTTAATTTACATATACTTATTAAAGTTAATATACAACAAATAAGTTCTAATGTTTTGGATTGTTATTTTGATTATTCAACATTATATTTTCAATTTGTTACATATTCTTTAATGATATTTAATTGTTTTTTTTGTTTATTCATGATTATCTTATCTATATTTGCTTATAAAAATGTTCGTCATATTCGATGTATTCCACGTAATCGACAATATCAAATACGAACAATGACAAAAAAAGATTTTCAATTACTTCGTTGTTTATTTATTCAAGATATTGTTTATATTTTTGTAAGTCTAATACCAGCTCTCTATTCTGTTTATATAACATCAACAAAAGATCAAATACGAACACCATTAGAAGAATCAATTGTTTATTTCTTACAGAGTTTATTTACTTTTATTTATTTTACTTTTTATGGTAGCAGTTTTTTCATATTTTTTATTGTATCCAAAGCTTTTCAACATGGATTGAAAAGATTTATTTTCAAGATTATTGGTAAAGAACTTATGACATTACGAGAAGAAGATAATAGACAAGAAAATAATGAAAATTTAAATATTCCTGTTGTTAGTACAATTATTCTATCACGTTGATTATTAAATAAATGAATTTATATTATCTATAAATTATTAGTAAAAAAAAAATATATATGTCTATTGATGATCTATATAAATTCTAAACGTAGTCGAATTGCGGTTTTTTCATGTAGCCAAATGCGGCTGTCAAAATAGATCAGAGAAAGAAATCTTTCTGAATGCATTTCAAACTTTGACACATTCCGTTTTTGCATCAATATAGGCTCATTAAAATGCGTTTTAATGAATACTTGCGTCTAATAGTGTTTAAAATGCCGACGAGTTCTGTTTTTAAAATTAATCAAATGCATATAAATGCATTCAAGCGAGCATACCCATTTCAAATGCGTTTGCTTGAGTTTCAAAATAAAAAAAAAAATCTAGTTTTCTTGACAAATAATTTACAAGACTTGTAAGTTTTAATATTTTTAATTGTTTTATATGACATCTAGCTGAACAAGACTCGTTGTCTATTATTAAATCATCTATTTGCAAGTATTTTCTACAAAATCATAATTCATTTTTACATGGCCTATAACATATAGTTTTAGAAAAATATCAATATAGTAAAGATCTCAATAGTATTAACTTAATAAAAAAAAAAAAAGAATTGTTTTTCTTATTTCACATTCTATCTTTCGTAATATACAAGTCCTTGCTTTTTTTGTTCAAGGAACTTCATGCTTATATGAATGATAATCTTTCTAAGTAATCCGATCATAATATAATTAAATTACTTGAAAATATGTTGAAAAATACTCTATAAATAAAAATAGTTATTTTTGCTCGTATAATGTGGCTTACTAAAAATCAAAAAAATTAATTAAAATATACCTTAAATAAATGAATATAGATCATTATTATTCATAATCGAGATCACAGAATATTTTTAACGTAGAATAGAATTTCTATTAGAATTTGTTTTAGACTAGACTGTTGTCATATTATAATCAATGAAGATTTATGTAAGTAATGAGTGTCTCAATACTTACTTTCGACGACTATAAATTACTACTATTAAATAAACAATAAAGATAACTTCATAGAAATTCTTTTTTTAATATCAATATTTTACTCACAAACATAGATTGATATTTTCATTTTGAATATCCATAAAGTCTGGTTATAGTCTTAGATTTATTAATTATCGTGATTGATTTCTACTTCTTGACTTATATCAAATTCATTAGCAAACAACTTAAATACATCCTTTGAAATTGTTTATAAATAGATTAAATTTTCAAATAACATGTGAGGCAAAAGTACTTACACAAATGTCGATCCCTATATCTTTTTTGAAAGAAGAATTATCACAAAAAATTTTTTCGTCTTTCAAATCTAATACAATTTATTTTTAGCACACGTTTATGAACGCAATGACCTAAAAGGAAATAGAGGCATTCCCAAAATAGGTCTGTATTACTTACATAATGATAAAAGATATCCGTTACATTCATCGTTTAGATCTCACGAGGGAACATTTTCAGGTGCTAAAAAGCTTTTCAACCGGGGATGTGATAACTAGATAGGGCATAGCTAGCAGTGATACACCCTAAGTTAGTTCGCGCCCAAGTTGAGATTTGGCTGAGATATCGACTTTTTACTAGAATTTGCCTATGGGACCCCATCTTTCCCATGAAATCAAAGTTTTGAATTTTGAGGTGAGACTTTGCCCATATCAAGGCCTCGGCTAGGGTAGTTCATCCACAAAGTTTCAGAATTTTCGGGCTAAGCATTCCCGAGATTTGAGTCTGTTAGTATAAACACAGTTTTTTACGGATATTGCTGTATGCATGGATATTTTGAAAACATTATATCTCGGGAATGCTTAGCTTGAAAATTCTGAAACTTTGTGGATGAACTACCCTAGCCGAGGCCTTGATATGAGCAAAGTCTCACCTCAAAATTCAAAACTTTGATTTCATGGGAAAGATGGGGTCTCATAGGCAAATTCTAGTAAAAAGTCGATATCTCAGCCAAATCTCAACTTGGGCGCGAACTAACTTAGGGTGTATCACTGCTAGCTATGCCCTATCTAGTTATCACATCCCCGGTTGAAAAGCCTTTTAGCACCTGAAAATGTTCCCTCGTCAGCGAAAAAGTCATTGTTTCAATCACTGTTTAACGTTCTTTTCCAGATCGTTTATACACGGAATAAAAAAAAGTAGTTAAAAAACGTCGTCAGATGATCCTAATAATGTGTAGTGAATCGGTCTGGGTGGCCTTATCGACCATTTCTAATTGAACCATTTTCTGATTTGCTACCAAGATCAAACTGCATTTTATCCTTTGTCTTCTTAAACTTTGAATTTTTTTTATTAATTGTAAGCCCCTAGTTAATCTTTTTAAGCTATTTCAAACAATAATAGACAGATTTTATTGCGAAATATTCGACGATATGACATATGCTCTACAAAAATGTTCGTATGGCATGTCATACGATATGGGGCAAGATGTTAGTGTCAAGCTATAGAGTAAAAGTGAGCATTTGCACATAGTTGGCATTCATCTTTTTTTGTTCATAAATAAGCATTTGAGATAATATAATCTACTATTTTGTCCTCTAGACATCTAGTAAGAAACTTTTCTATGCTCTAGTAATATTGCTCAACGATTATCTCAACAACAACTGATAAACCTTTATAAATATCAGCAATCACTTCTTTGTTACAAAAGATATCCGTAAAAAAATTCCGTTTATTAATTAATGAACTACTTTATATGAATATATGTCTAATCGTACTTTCATGCATAGCAAATATAAGGATTTTGTTTTTGTGCGCTCCTTTTTCACAAGTTTATTCTGTATGTAGCTTGGGTGGGTTAAATATGTATTGAGGAATTCTATTTATGAAATAAAATGTTTCATTTGGTAATAAAAAGCCTAACGAGGGCATTATCTAGAATGTAATGGAAATGGTTAAACCAAGTTGAATGCGGCTGAAAACAGTGTGAATAAGACATTATAAAATGGAAATAAGATCATACTGTTATGCATAGGTTTGAGATGAAAATCAAACTAAGCGATACCGCTTACGTTCCAGTCGAACATAGCCATCAGTCTTCATCATTTATTGCGGGAGGACCATTTTCAACCATTAAAACTATCGTTCTCAATTAGCGAAAGGAATATCGTTCCAATATATAGTTTGAAATAGAAGAAAATTTCTTTATTACCTAATAAAAAATGATTGTTGTAACACGTATTTGCTAAAGATGTATAAAAGGACTAAGCGCTTGATTTTTTGACAAGATTCTTGGATTTATTGTCTCATTCTTTCGAATCATGTGTCTACTCTAATATACTTGAACAAAACGTTTTTTTTCTCATCACTTCTGTATTTATATTTCAAGTGTTAATAAAACACACACAAAATTACTATAACAAGAGGACGTCAAATTTCACATAACTTCAAATAAGCTACAAAAAGACTATATAGAAAATGGTTAAAACGAATACTAAAAACGATTTTATACTTATGAGCAAAATTTAATATTTTCCATTAAGAAACAAATAATAAAAATTTGTTAACATTAAAAATACATGCATTATTTGAATTGAATGATTCTAGATCGTTCAATTGAATATAAGAACTATTAATGTCTGGCATACAAAAATTAGTATATAATGTGCAGATATTTATATTTATAAACATGTCTATGTAAATATCATGTACCGTTTATCTTGACGGTCAGAGAAGAAGCTTGTCTGAATTTTAAAAAACTTTATATATTATATTCTTATTCTATTCAGACTCTTGGCTTTCTTGATAGATTGTTCAAGATTCTTTTTAGTTAAAACTTCAGGCAGGAATTCGTTTTTCTAGTTCTTGGCAAAGAAAAATTTATTTGAATTTCGAGCTTGACAAGAATCTTAATGGATTGATGAAGACAAAAAAAAGAGTCTGTAAAGAATAAGTCCCAAAATAGTGACTACTGGATTTGCTAATGTGTACCGTGATTCTGCTATCATCCAATAGGAATAAGTAATACATTGCGACCAGTTTTTAATGTAAATCCATCATTTGTCTGATTTTTTTGTCTTAAGAACTATAAAACAGTCCTTCAGTATAGTGACCAAAAACCGTTTGTGAAAAATTGTGAATCCAATAAGAATAATTTACTTAAACAATACAGTAAACGTGGCAAAAATATATAAATGACTACCACGAACACATTGAGGTTTTATGTCCAATTACCAAATGATCAATCAACATCCATTCGAATAATATAATTTGAAAAAACATACTGATTTCGTACACGTGCGTCCGTAGTTCAAAGCACAATCAATATTCCATTACATTTGCTCTATTTTCTTTTGATACTCTCAATTTCTATACGTAAATACTTTGTTTAGTGTTGCATTGTATGACTTTTAGAATACTACTTCATAAAACATTGTATCGATCAAAAAACAATTAAAATTTCAAAATCTTATCTTCATAATCAAAATGATAAATCAAATTATTCTATTACAAAATCTGACTTAATATTGATTAATAATAAAACATTTTCATTTTAATTTTATTGTGGAATAATTTTATTTATGATTTTGATTCTAATTAATTATTAATCAATTATAATCAACGGAAAATTTTGATTTTAAAACAGAGTATAGTCGATTGATGTAATTCAAATTACTTTTCAAAAATACCGATGCACCTTCCAGAAGTTCATATAAGATAACATAAGAGATTGTCATCAGTAGATAGCCTGAAGTCTTTTCTACGGATTAAGACACATCGATATTTCTTGAAGAATGATTTGAATTACACAAATCGACTATTAATTGGTTAATAATGTCGTGAGAGGATCGTTCCAAGTAATAAAAAAAATTTGCAGTGATACTTTCTTCATTAGATAGAACTCTCGAGGCTAGATAAAGTCGAGAATGAATTCATCTTATCAGATCTTCTCGAATAATTTATACTTGTTATATCAATTTTCTAAGCTGTCTCAAAGTATATCATTAAAATTCGAATGTTAAATATTTTATCTAGAATTTTTTTCCATGAATAGGTCTCAGTGATACTATCGTATGCCATGAATCTCTCGTCTGAAATGGATACTTCGATTTTGAGATATAATATTCTTAAAAAAAGCTAGATTTCTGAGCGCTAGCGGAAAAATATGGTTTGTGAAAAGTCTAATATCTCGAGATCTGAACATTTATTTTGGGCAACACCCGACACATTATAGTAGTAAAGAGACTTGTTTGTGACAAAAATTTCAGATCAGATATCCAACATCTGAGTATCCAATGATATACGTTGATATTGATTAACAATATAGGAAATTGGGCTTAACTCAATAAAGAAGATTCAAGAAGATGATTCATAGAACTTATCTAGTATAGAGGTGTTCTACGTAATAAAAGAAGTCTCAACCGAAACGCTTTTTATCACTTGGAGCAGTTACTTTTCTTACTCTTACTGTGTTTTGTGGTACGTTTCGGTTGTCCTAAGTGACTCAGTTACTCAATCATGCTTATTCTTGAAGTATGAATAATTGCTCTAACGTCACCATTTTTCTGTTATATGGCAATTTAAAAAAATAGAAGTAGACTCGTAGACATGCGTTTTTTTCTACTCTGTAAGAAGCGACATGTTTTAACCATTGTTGACGCATAAAGTGGAAGACTTTTTTCTTCCTTCTGTTGTCATTTCGCAAATAAAAACACGGTTTCTCATAAAAACAATCCGTCGCTTTTAAATCACTACATTTCAGAACATAAAACAGTCCTGAGAAAAAAAGCGTAAGTTGTCTATGAATTACATACTACGCGTATATAATGAATCGATTTATTCAAACTCACTATGATAATGGTCAATCACCTAACTATTATGATTACATGAATCATCCTCTTCTACCGTTGCTAATAGCTCTTGAATCTTTATTATCAAACATCGATCAACTATATACACGTATAAAACTTTCAGAAGAATTGTGCCGTAATTCATCGACTCATAATCTGACTAAAGATGAATCGGCTGCTATCTATCTCTATACAGACGAACATGTAAAACAAAGTTTGCACAATGAACTAAATAAAGCGTTGAGATCGAAAAATCAAACAATGATGGGACCTTGGTTTGGTTATCTCAAGTTATTCAATACTGGTTTGGAGAAATTACCTACTGTAAAGGGCAAAGTGTGGCGTGGGATATCTATTAATATAGCTGACAACTTGAAAGAAAATCAAGATATCATTTGGGGCTGTTTCAGTTCATGTTCATCTTCAATTCATGTAATTAAGCCTTATCTTGATAACAAGGCGATGCTTTGCTCAATCGAAACGATAAGTGGCAAGAATATTCGTGGTTATACCCGTTGTATAAAAGACGATGAAGTCTTATTGCTTCCAGGTATCCATTTACGTGTTAAAAAGATCGGTTATGATTCTTCTATCCGCCAACGTGTTATACAGTTGGTAGAAATCGCTGATGAAAATCGTAACCAGTCGGCATCTATTCATAATCCTATATCTTCAACAAACAAATCAGTTGAGAATGCTTCAGGTATGTTTAGTATTCATTTTGTGAAATTTTAGTTTATTTTCTAATAATGTAAGGATTTTTATTTCATTGAGTTGTTGTCCATGACATCGGTCTAACTAAAAACAGTTCGAGTTAATTCATTTTCACTGTCTAATTTTTATTCTTTACTTTTATCGTACATTTTCATATAAGTATAAAATAAAATGAATACAACGAAATTATATAGATTCGACTAATTCCATAGAAAAAGTTGTTTCGAAGACAAAGGAAGCGGTAAATCAAGGTCGTTCTGATACGCATTAAAATAGGTTAAGAATTCTCAAAAAAAAAATTGATCATTTGATTTTTTTTCAGATAGAGACGAGGTTCAAAGGAACATAGAGTCTTCGATCATTACGTTTTCGAACGATAATCGTTACGAAGTAACGTACAAGAAAGGTAAAAAACAAGGATATCGTAAATTATATACAGTCAATGGAGAGATCTACGAGGACCGCTCTGCTGACGCGAAAGCAAGTGGAGATGGAGTTCGTATTTGTTCAAATGGTGATCGTTATGAAGGAGATTTCATGAATGGTAAGATGCATGGATATGGTAGTCTCTCTTGTGCTAATGGTTATACATATATGGGTTGTTGGATAGCTGATAAACCTTATGGTAATGGAATAAGTACCTGGCCGAATGGAAATCATTACGAAGGCTTTCATGAAAGTGGCAAAATACACCATTGTGGCACATATTGTTCTGTGAAGGGAGACAAATATGAAGGCAATTTCATTGATGGAAAGGCGCATGGAAAAGGTTTACGCATTTGGGCGGATGGTGATCAATATGAAGGCGAATTCAAAGATGATAAAAAACATGGATATGGAACGTACACTTATGCAAGTGGTGGTAAATATAAAGGACATTGGGCCAATGATGAAATGAATGGTATGGGAACACTTGAATGGCCTAGTGGAAGTTATTATGAAGGATCATTTAAAAATGGAAAAAGACATGGCATAGGCAAGTTGACCTTTGTTAATGGTAGAGTTCAATATGGTACTTGGGAAAACGACAAATTTATTGGTTAGATTGCATTAATACCAACTTCTGCTCCATCACAAGCTCACGATGGTTGTATCTTATCGTAAATTTCTATCTTTCGCAAGTGATACCATGAACTTCTTTTCTATTTATTTTACTATTCATATAGTATAATAGCATTTTCATTAAAGAAAAAAAAAGTTTTTGAAATATACAGACTGAAAAATTCATTAAAGAAAGAAGATCTAATTGAAACCTAACTTTGACATATACTTGAATTCTCAATGAGCAAGATCAATTCATATTTCTTACCAATATATCAGTATCTGTCCTTAAGATATCATTATAATAACTATAGAAACACAATATAGCCATTGTGATTTTGTTATTCAATAAAAAACATTGTAAAGAATGTTCAAAACCATGCTTCTTTGAGATGTGACGAGTACAGATTACTTTCAATTTTCACAGTCTACCAAATATTCGACTTATATTTTGGTATGTAAATATATATATATGCACATCTAATATATGTTTTTAATCAATGTGGACTATTTTGTTTTAACTTATTTCTTTATCATCTTGATGAAATATTCAGTCATTCATTCTGCTTACATGTTTTTTAACGGAGTAAAACAAAGTCAGAGGACATATATGCGTTTTTTCTCGCTGAAAGCAAACACTATTTTATCGTTTCTGTTGTTGTCTTATAAAAAAAAGGAATTTTTCTCTTATCGCACGCCATATAAAAGAATGTAAGTAAGTTGGAAAGAAACTAATATTTTTCTAGATATTTTTGCATCGAACAACACACGAAATATCAAATGTAAAAAGGTGTTCTTATCGTTAGTATAATTAGATATTGAACAAAAAATGGATCGATTTATTCGTTTTGAATATAGTGATAAAGATTTCAAACTCATTGACGATTATAAAAATCGGCAAGTTGTGTCATTAGATTTAACTCTTAAACCTGTTTTGTCTTCTGTCAATAACTTGGAATATTATATTAAAAAAGCGAAACAAAACTGTCATTATCCTTCGAAACATAATCTTAGTAACGATGAATCAGCCGCTGTATATCTCTATACAGATGATTGGGGAGATCAAAGTTTACATAATGTCTTGAATCAAACATTACAAACTAAAGATAAAAAAAAGTTGAAACCTTGGTTTGATTTCCTTCAATTATTTAATACAGCACTAGAAAAATTACCCAATGTCAAGCAAACAATATGGCGAGGTTTACCCATTGATACTGTAGAGAAACTAGAAGAAAATGATGAATTGGTATTGTGTTGTGTAACTTCATCTTCATTGTCAATTGATATAATGAAGTCCTTTCTCACAAATAATCCAATTCTTTGCTCAATCGAACCATTAAATGGGAAAGATATTCATGATTATACATCTACAACCAGTGATCAAGAGGTTTTACTGCTTCCGGGCACATGTTTGCGCGTGAAAAGCAAAGAACAAAACAATAAAAGAGATAAAGTTATAATATGTTTCGAAGAAATCAGTCAAGTTGATGAAGACAAGTCAATTGGTAATGATGTCGAAATGGTCGACAACAGCCAACTTACTAACAAGCAAGACACAGGTAAATATTTTCAATCGTTTAAATATTTTCATATAAACGATAATAACTACATCATAGATATTGATCATCAACAAACAAAACCTACGGCATTAACAAATGAAATGAATTATGAATCATCATCAAGTACGTATAAAAACAAATAGATCGTAAAACTGATCTGTCATTAATTGTTTTTAGAAAAAAAGAAATCAAACGAGAATGAAACTAAAGCAGTTATTACTTTTGTCAATGGCCATCGATATAAATTAAAATATCGAAATGGTATGAAACAAGATTATGGAAAATACTACAATGTTGATGGAAAAAAATTCGAAGGTGAAGATGCTGAGGATAAAGCAACTGGAGAAGGAATTTGCACTTATCCAAATGGCAGTCGTTATATAGGAACATTCAAACGTGGTAATAGAAATGGCCATGGTATTCTTTACAATACAGACGGAACAGTACAAGCAGGTATCTGGGCTAATGATGAACCAAATAATCTAGATTTAAAAACAATCTCAAACAGTCATCTTTATAAGTGGAAAAATGGAAATGGCGAAGAACGTCATTATTATGTTTATGACGATAATAATGGGAATAAATATATTGGTAATATAGTTGATGGCAAGGCACAAGGATTAGGTATACGAATTTGGTCAGACAACAGTCGATATGAAGGTAATTTCAAAGATAATAAAAAACATGGATATGGTATTTATTATTATACTGATCGAGATATTTATAAGGGTCAATGGGCTAATGACGAGATAAATGGAGAAGGAAAACTAACTTGGAGTAGTGGTACTCACTATCAAGGAAAATTTGTCGATGGAAAGCGACACGGTGAAGGAACATTAATATTTGCTGATGGACAAAAACAAGTAGGCAAATGGGAAAAAGATAAATTTGGTACTTAAATATATTATTGATTAGTTTGAATTAGGGACGTATGTAAAAAAAAACAAATACCAATTATAATCATATGCTTTACAATTTCAATTAAAAATAAATAAATCTTTATTCACATTTCAACAATATTCGTTTTTTTTTTCAATCAATTCATAACAAATTTTCTTTAATCATATCAAGCATTATTAAATATTGACTGACATATTAAATCGAAAAGTTATTAATTCAAAGAAACAAAAAGATAAATAAAAGAATTCTAATTGTGAATGCAATATTTTTTAGTGATTGAACTTTCTTCTAATTGGATTACTAGAAATGGTTGAATCGAGTGTCAATGTAAATGTACGTTGTGTCCCAATAGTGTCTATGATCGTATCGTTTATTAAGATGACACTACTATTAATACCACTTTGCAATGTGTTATTTGATACAAAATAAAAATCAGTAACAGTATTAGCCGTTGATGTATCAATATTTATTGTTGAATCATCAAATATTGTCGTATTTGTTGTTGAATTCAAAGCTATAGAAAGGAAAAACAATTGTCAATAAGTTTATTATTCATTCTCATTATATAATCTAGAAGATTTACTGATGAAAGAAGTAGGTTAGAAAAAAAAAAGATTGATCATTTTAATATATTATTTTTAGTAAGAATTAAGTATAGAAAAAATTTTTATAAAATATGAAATAAATTTTCAATGGTAGAAAAAAAAAACATTATTAAAAAAGTAAGCGCAATCATTACTACAGTTAGAAGAGTTAATTTTTTAAAATCAAATCACTTCACTCTCGAATAAAGAAAAGAGAGGATTCAAATGAAAATCTTACTACTATCTGTTGTTATTGTTGATGATTGATGTGTTTTTTTGCAACGAGTTAAAATGATTGTAAGTGGAATCACTAGACTACAAATTAAAATAATCATCAGTATGCTTATTAAAAATAAAAAACGACGACGTCGTGTTCGAAGTAAATATGTCGATGAACATCCTCTGAGAAAAAGAAAAAGTAAAAGATTTATTATTGACAAGTTTCGAGGAACAACTTACAAATGATTTTCTATATGATTTGGTGATACTCGAACAGTTTCATAGTAAGGATGAATCCTTGGAGCTCGCATCGTGAAAAACTTGAAAATGAACGTGATAGAGTCAGATAAACATTTTATATTGACTTTTTATAAAAATATTTATTAAATAAGTGACAGCTTTTTATTGAATAAAACTCATACTCCGCTTTATAAAAAGCGAGAAGAGTATGTTTTCTTTTATTCATGACAATACAAAATACGGTATAAAATATAATATGAGATTTATTAAATTAAGCAAGTTATTTACAATCAATTCTGTTAATATGATTATTCATCTAATATATTTTTTATAGTTGATTCCTACAAGTATGATATTGTAAAAAGAGTCTTCAATATTTCAAATATTATTAATGAAATGTAGCTGGTGAAATATTTGATTACAATACATATAATCTGTTCAGTCTCTAGATGCTAATGCTGATCGAAAAATAATATTTATAACATTCGTACAAATAATTATAGTGTCGAGCGTTGAACTAAGAATATATTGTTAAGAATAATAATAGTTAGTATCAGTAAACTAATGAAAGTTGGACACAAAATAAAGTATAAAACAATTTTATGAAAAAACTAGTATTTATGTAACATGCACAACATATCGATTTATTGTGAAATCTTTCATGATTTTTTTTTCAATATCAATCAGATGTATGAATGCAGTTCTTACAAATGTTTTAGACAAAGCGATATTTTTCCTATACGTATGATACTTGTCCTAATAATGAATTTCGATATAGATTACACATGATATCATATAATACAATTTTTTTCTAGTTGAACATTGAAAAAGTAGAACAAATTATTAGCATACAATCAAACGCATTATTAATACATAGCAAAGTCGATTGATAATTAAATACAAAAATTAGTTCGAACTTAAATTTATTCGTAACTATCAAAATAAAAAAAAAGGGTTTAAAATTCCAAATTTATTGAATAAAAATCATTCATATGGAACTTGAAATAATAGATATAAATAAAACAAATGAAAGTCATGACAACATGTTTTTTCACAATCTGATATTGTTAGTAAAACTTCAATTATGTTTGACAAAAATGTTTATTAGGCAAAAAAAAACCTATCCCAACAAAAAAAAACAAGTATTAATAATCTCTTCAGAAGTTAACATATTGTCAATTAGTTAAATGAAAGATGAGGGAAAAAAAAATGTCTTTCGAAGACGGTCTACATTATTGACAAAATATTGTAAGCTTCATTCGTTTTCATATCAGACAACTAATATTTCTATATATAAGTAATAGGATGAAAATTGTCTTGTTGACTTGGACAAAAAATTGTTGAAATAAAAATACATGAAATAATCTAAATAAACAAAAGATTTAATTGAGTTTTTAAAATAAATTAGAAAAAGAAAACCTTTGTCTTGAGGATCACATTACAATACTATTGATGCATCAAAATGCACAATGTCTATGATGTATGCAGGATGACTACCAAAGAAAAATTGCTTGTGGACGCTGGTCGAGAGAAAATGCTTACAACAAAAACATCAATAAAGAAAAAATATGAATAAAATATGTTTTACTATTGCATAAAAGCGTTTGATAATAAAGTTTGGTAGATCTTACCTATAATAAAAATAAAAATTCTTATTTTCATATTATTTTCAATAAGTTATAAATGAATTGGAAAATAGTTTCTATTAAAACTAAATACTATTTTATATGAAATAAAGTGATACAAGAGTCATTCATCAAATTTATAGATTGATCGATTTCAATTGTTCACAACTACTTTATCAAAAAATTTCATATGATCAAATTTGTAGAAAATTATCTAAGATTAATATGTTGACTTATTCGTTTGATAATGTGTATACGTTAATTGTTTTTAAAACTAGTTGATACAAAGATAGAATGAATACAAAAAATAAACTTATTGTCAAGATATCAATTATTTGTTGATAGTTAATAAAAATATACTAAATATTTCAATAGGCAAAAAAAAAAAAAATAAACATATTTTAAAAAGACTAATACATACCAATGGAATTTGTATTTTCCACAAAAACAAAGTGAAAAAAAACGTGTTCTTTTCAAGTCCTGTTTCATCACTAGAAAAATAAATAAATTATAGAACTGTATTAAAAAACAAATATATAAACATACAACAAACACTTTTCAACAAAAAATGAGAATTATTACATTGTATTTTTACTGAGTTACGAAACAAAACGAAATTCATATATATTGAAACTGATTACTGTTTGCGTCTTGCTGAAGAAACACTACGAAATGGATGGTGTGCACACAACGATATTCTTAATAGATATGATACGATCGAAGGTAAGTATACAAGGCATATGTTAGAAAGATAATTAACCATGCGTATCATACATGTGAGCATAATAGATGAGTAATATATAACCATCCTTGTATCGATATTAAGTTGGCAATAAGGTTAAAACATAGGCAAAATATTATTTTTTTTTCTCTTATGATAGATCTTTATTATTATATAAATGCACATGAGTAACAGATGTTTAATATTGATTTATCATTTGAGATTAAATATAATTGTATATAATTCAAAATAAAATCATCTGTTTGTTTATCTGTTTTATGTAACAAATCACCTTTCTATGAGATTTTTTTTTACAACATAAAAACATCAATATACATTGATGCTTTGTTGATGATGTATTTTTCATTGCATGAAGTACAAAAGAAAATAAAAGATGCACAAATATTCTAGAACATTTATTGTTATTTCACCTCATAATCAAATGCTTTTTTTGTTTCATAAAATAAAAAAAAAAAACTCAGTTTCACTTGAAGTAAATATTGAATTAAATCTAATAATTGATCAAATGACACTGGTTTTATTCAGATGTGTAACATAGAAATCCTAGGAAATTAGAAATGAAAAGAAAAAGAAATTTATGAATTTTGAAACATTTTTTAATTATTATCATTAATATTGATCGGAATCGATAGATATCACAATAAGTTACGTTACACTTCATTCAATACTACTGAAGTATCAAATTAAGATATGTGTGATATAGTGATGTTAGAATATATTGAAGTTTTTTTTTTCTAGTAATATCTATTTTCTCACATTCACTAATTTTTCTTTTGTTCTATGAAATATTACATTATATTGTTACACATATTATATGGATATGTACAATCGCGGTCCTGTTATCTTTTGGATATTGTTCTTTCCTATTTCTATTTTTTGTTCTGTTTCATCAGACTGATATAGGGTTGCTGTTATTTCTTGTCTTTTTTTGTAATGCATCAAATAAACTAGGTATAAATGCTAACTTTCACTTAAGAAAATCGTGTCAGAATTCAGTTCATGGAAACCTGACGATAATAGTTCTTTCATTCAAGTCGACGTATTTTCTAATAAGTATGCACAAGTGAATTCATTGATGTATCGGATACTAGAAAACTGGGAGTGCTTCTAACATATATATAATTATTGTTTTGAATAAATGTTTCTATGATGACATTGTTTTTAAAACATTGATCAAAACAATTGTTTTCCAAGGATATGTGTCTTTACTTTGGTGTTTCTTACTTTTTTTTATCTTTGTTTGTGTCTGACCTCATGCATGTACGTCAGTAAGATGCCATTGAATTAACTCAGCATTATTGATCACGAAGATTATTCCATTATGTTGTGATTTTTTCCTAGTTTTCTAATTAATGGAAGTAACGAGAATAAATAAATTTTGTTGACAGTTCAATGGATTGTTGAAATCTTGTTTTGATTGTTCCAATAGTATATACAATCAAAACATATATTCAATGGTCTTTTGGTCTAGGAACAAAGAAATTAGCTTTTTATAAATTTGTTCCGTGCTTTGATGAATCATGATCGAGAGAACATATTCAGTTGTCAAATCATGTTTGAATCAAGTATATATTCAAAAGATAGACATCGACAAGTTATGAAACATTCTGCAAGGGTTTAACTTTCCAGGTCTCTTGAATCAAGTTATTCAATGATTACTATTACTAGTTTTTCTACAAAACTGTGCTAATATATTTGATATCTTGATTGAACGTGTTTCAATCCAACTCAAATATATACCAGTGCAAAGGCAGTCAGTACCTCAACTATTGACGCTTCAGCTAGTAAGAATTGGAATAATAAACTCATGTGCTTTTCAACATGCGATTTATTTTCAATAGCATATTTATAAATCGGAACAGAATTAACAAAAAAGAATAGAATGAATCATTTAATCAGTCGCGAATTGAGAGTTATTGAAAAAATGTTTCATACATAATATATAAGCACAATAATTGTATTGAATGAAGGTTTGTGAGAAAGACTCGCACACATATTATGTACAGTATTACTAGACATTCTATATCGTGATTAAGTATGTATGTATTTAGTACGACAATGTGCTCCTGTAGATACTTCTTCTTTCACTTTACATACTATCCTGTTTTGAACTACAGTATTATCCGAATTATCTCTCTTTTGGACACTTTTGACCATCAACTTTTCTATGCAACGAACGCATTCAAGCAAAAAAGAAAAGTTTTTATTTCCGTCAGCGATATATACATGCAAGATATCGACATCTTTCAAAAATTAACTTTACTATACTAGTCTTATATGTTTTATATTGGAAATTACATGATTTTATTCTTCAAATGCTCATTAGCTGAAACACCGACAATTGAACAAGCATTTCTACATGGACTATCACTATGAAATGAATGTGTGCTGAAAAAATTAGGCGAATTCATGACTACATCGTTGAGCAAAATCACATGCTATTTCTTAATAATCAATTTGTGTACCAAACAAATTCATATCTTCCATAAGAACAAGTTTTTTTATCTTCAAACTCTGGAATTTTGATCAATTCTGATTATCTTAGTACTGACATAAATTTAAGCCAGATTGAAAAAACGTTTAGTCAAGCTATCAAATATATTAGCAAAGTAGTACAAAAAAAACAGTAATCGTAATAATTGTATATCACTCGATTCAAAATTGTTTTCATAATTGAATGTGTTCCTTGGTGAGCTTTGTAAAAGTTAAATCTCCAAATTCAAGTTCTAACGATTGAACTTTTAATGTCATAAGTTATTTCATTTTAGCTGTGACGCACGAAATATACACCTTTCAGAACGAGAACAATTAAAAAAAATAAACTAAATGACAACAGAATTTAAAATAACATCCAAAAGTTTGCTGACTCTTTCACAATCACAATATTGACGTCACAATCGGCACGCTTCACATAAACAAGTTAAATCGTTTTCTCTGTGTCGGTTTCCATTATAAAGAATTGTTGGACGATCTGGCTCTCTCGGGCGCAAATCAACACCACGTATTTTTTTGAGCTATCTTTTCAATAAGGTAGCGCATTGTCTGCTCAATTGATTCTTGTTCGTAAATTGGTGGATTATAGTCCTGCTGACATAGACGACATTGTTGATCAAATAATTTCTATTTCATTTTTTCGTGTACTTTTATTATGTTGAAATCAAATACTTAAATGAATATGACCATATCATTGAGTTTCACAGTATGCGTACTAAAAACTAAGAAATACAAAAGAGATATCAAGTGAGAAAAAGCTGAGTAAACGGGACAGAACTCACTTTGCTCCGGTATATTTCCTTAGGATCTGTTGGTTGTTACTTGGAGAAACAGTAATGAACTGATCTTCACTTGGTTCAAACTACCAATGATGAAGAAAACGCATGTTATCATATTTATTGATATATTCTTGTTTCATCTGATAAAACGTATGAAGGAAAAATTGATCATGAGACATTGTAAAGAATCTATTTGAAGGGTTACGATACTTTGACTTTCGTTGCTGAAAATAATGAGGAAACTAATCAGCGTGTTTATCAGTGTTTTAATGTCTACGTTTAGAAATAATACTAAAAGGGTAAAAGTAACTGTGATAACAAAAGTTGAATGAGACACAAAAATACGAATCACTAAATGTGATAAGAGAAGTATGTCTATTCGTCAAAGGAGAAAAAGAAACATTGTTTTTCTTTGTCATTTTGATCGTCTCTCCTGATAAGAATCGAACAAGAACATTTTCACCATAAAAGTCAATTTTTCATCAAATAAAATGCAAAATCTGCTTACTTCATGAATTTCATGTACGAAATATAGAATGGTTAAAATAAAACTTACCATTTTTTTTCAATGTCCTGTTCTTCTCTTGAAATTCAGTTCACTTCATCTCTTCAGTTACAGACACAAATGATCTTTTATTGTCAACAAGGTGCGCAAAAAGTTAAAGATCTGTAGACAACTTGTTGTCTAGTTCATCATATTTTCCTATCTTTTCTGTTTTCTTATTTTTGCATCTACAATCTAATTTCTACCAATTGGGATTGTTCTTTCACTAGTTCTGCACAAAACGAACCATTAGCTTTGTTTCCACAAGAGAAAAACAAAGGGAATCGTTCCAAAAGTCTAATCTGACTTCAGAATTTTTCTACCTATTTTACTCTATTTAATTTCTATTTTTTCCAATCGACTGAAGCGTAGTCAGTGAACGGCTCAGTGTGAGGTTTTAATGTTTTTCTACAGTCAAGGAAATACGATAGCACGAGATTGAGGTTACTTCTAGAGCATTGTGTCTTCCAGAACATCAGGTGTTTTGATGTCTGCAGTCAAGAACAATAAATCTTGCAATTGGATATTTTAAGAGTTATATAGTATTTTTTTCTCGAAGTAAAAGGCATGGGTAAGTTTCTTAAGTTTGAATGATTTTCAAAAAAAAAACTTTGCCATTATTTTTTCTCAACATCTTATTTTAATTCTCAAAAATGATCGGTGATAATAAAAAATATGTATTATGAACAGAGTATTAGTAAAATACACTTCAACCCAATCTAATCCATTTCAGCCGCTGTTTAGCTCGAGGGTATTATCAATCGATAGAGCTTCGAATGCTACACTCACGAAATCTCACTTCAAAACGTTCTAACCCATCATCATCTAGATCTAAACGAGAAACTAATTTTTGACAAGAAAAAAAGTTATTGAAGTTATTCTTCGATATATCTGAACTTTTTCAACTTGTAATTACGTTTCATAATGTTCTTCGATGAGTTCTTCATTCTTTTTTCCCGGCACTATCTTCCTATGTATATGAATAAAGAAATGAATGTTATACATGCACTATGCAATGAGTCGTGTTTCTTTCTGTGTTATTTATATCAAATTGCTATATTTTTCAGCTATAACGATCTGTTACAGATATAGACAATACTTTTAAATCACTCACGGTGACATGAATATTGCTTTCTTATAATTCGTGAAAGGTTTCATTTCTTCATTTGTAGCAATGTAGTACTCCAACACAACTTTTATCGCTGTTTCTCTTATCAATATAAGTTTTGAACATTCTCCATTAACGGTAAAAAAATTAGCTCCTTTGGTCAAAGGATAACACAAATATTCAATTTTTTCTGCGATAAACGAGCTTTTGGACAACCTTTTAGTGGATCCCACCGGTAGGATCCGTCAGCGCGAAAGGGTTAAAACCGTTAGATCAGTTGAGTCCACGTCCGATAGAAAAATCGCACGAGGCCCGACAGTGATTCTACAAAAAAAAAGTGTTCTCACATCTATTAAACGATAACAATCGCACAGTGATGTGCAACAAACAGAGATAGATTTCCATCTATACTTTTGTACTAACAAGAGTGTGTGGGTGTGGATGTGGAAATTAGTCATCTGTTTATTCACATCCACACCCACCCTGAGTGGAAAAGAGAATACAAAAAAAGAAATTTAATATGATAGAAAACAATGTTATTAGTCGGAGACGATAAAAAAATCCAAGAGCTGAAGAAAAGAAAAACGTGAGTTTTCAATTTAGAGGAGATGATTGTGCCATAGTATGAAGCTTAATTACGAGAAAAAGAGATTGAACTAGCGAACAAACCTGATCATGTGATTTGCAGTTAGCCTCTTCCCTTTATTTAAGATATATATTGTTTAGTTTCATTTTTCTTTCCGTATCAAAGACTATTTCTATAATTAGTCATAAATAATATACTAAATTAGGATCCAATTATGAGATCAAAACAGAAATTTCGGATTGGATCGAGTTGAAAATAAAAATCAATATGATATTCCACATCAATGGGATTTCAAAATCATTTTGTGCATTTCATCAGGTTGTTAACATATACATATCCTTTTTCTTTCGATGTGATACTGGTTTTTCTGACCAATTTTGTAAAATAAGTAATACAACACTATGCAATCGAGCATCATTTCTAATGAATGATAATGATAATCAAATCAATCTGATATGACTTATCAATATACATCTTACGTTAATCTTAATATTTTATTGTATTCTTTTCGATTTTCAACCTGTTAACTTAGTTATAAATACGATATAATCTCACAAGGAAAAGCAGTAGTGTTTTCAAAATTTGGATTTCGATGTTTACGAATATCAAATCTAAATGGTAGTTCACCACAGTAACTATTTCATTCTATGAAATAAAATAGATCGTATTACGTTTCTTTTGTAGATTATTTGAATTTACACTTCGACTTAGTAATAGGAAGAGTGTGGGTACGGTTGTAGGTGTCAGTTGGTGGTTTATCCCGCACCCACTACCCACACCCTCGCCTACATCGTACAAAGATTCTTAGATGAAAAATTTTAAAATTTTTGTAAATTATTCTGTATAAGTAGCATATTTCGACAAAACGGTTAAAATAAGGTGAATGTATTTTTAATCGGAACCATATAAGAAAGAAAACGAAACTATGCCATAGCAGATAGTTTAACATCATTCGATTTCAAGAATAAAATCTAATGTGTTTCAACCATTCAGTTCTGATATTTGAAAGATAATGCTGGGTAACAGTCCAAATTGTTGTCTAGACTAGACCAATATTCCAACATCTGCATCATTTAATTCTTAGTAAAAGTTATTTCAAAAATAGTGATTTAATAATAAATGCCACGTAGAATTTTGTTTCATCAATAATTGACAACTATGAAAAAAACACGCCAGCTCAGCGCACAGAGAAAACAACAAAACTACTCGTCATGTATTTGATTGTTTTTTTCTCTTTTTTATTTTATTTCTACGTCACTTCACAAATGGTAAATGCATTTCATTTTTTCATTTCTATGGCAGAAAAGTGATCGTTGTTTTGCATGTGAGACACGCAGAAAAAATTTTCTACAATACAACAACATCACACATCGGACGCTATCAAAGAACAAAATTACAAGTAGGTATATAATTTCTATTGATGAATCAAGTATGAAATTTAAATTTGTGAACGATTCTAGAAAATACTGAACAAAGAAAATGCACGTTTTCATTCTGACATTACGTAAGATTTTTATAGCCGATATATGAGAACTTTGATTGATCATTGCGAAAAGTCTCATCTAATCAGGAGTATCGAAATTCATGTACACCTTTTTCAATTGAATAGTCTAATGCATCTACCAATTTTTTATCGAAACATATTGATTTGGTAGTTCAAATATGTATGAGAAAAACAATTCTATCAATTAGTTCGAAAATCGACATTCTAGAAAAAAAAAAAGACCGTTATCTTCTAGTTTTAGATCTGACATATGGGTACAATTGTGTCTCAAGGTCCTTCTCACAAACCATTGCCTACAGGAAACCAAAAATGGACTTGTTCATATTGCTCTGTTGACAATCCTAACTCTACCTATCCTATATGTTTTGTGTGTGCCCAAAAAGATTCGAAATCTGCCACGTCTCAGGCCAAAGTTTCATCAATAGCATCCTGGCGTTGTGATCTGTGCTCTTGCGACAATGAAGCTGCTTGTCAACAGTGCACTACTTGTGGCAAAAGGCGAGTCAAACTGGTAAAAGCCTATTCGGACAAGAAAATCTTCTTAGACTCAACTATTCGTTTTTTGTCTAGCACAAACGAGAACTCCATTCTGCCAATACAAGAATAATGTCCGCCATGAAACCCAAGTCGGTTTTTGTTCGTGATCGTCAGGAGATAGATGAAAGGAGTGCAGAAAAAATAGCTCGTGATGTAATCTTATTTTGTCGAAAGGTATGTAGAAATATAATCAAGATGTATCAACTATTATATGACTGATTGAAGAATAAAGTTCCTTTCGTGGATGATCAATTTCCACCTTCTGCTCGTTCCTTGGGTACATCGCAAACGAATCACATGACGCAATGGTTGCCACTTACTGAGATAGGACCGTCGACACATCTTGATGATCATCTACCGTGGACAATCTATAGTTCTCCAGAGCCCCACGATATTCATCAAGGTAAACTTGGCGATTGTTGGTTGATGGCTGCCTTGGCTCTGATCACTGAACGACCTCAAATGCTTCAACATATTCTTCTAACTAAAAATGTCAATCAAGAAGGAGTCTATGTTGTACGTATTTGTCACAATGGTATATGGAAGGCTGTGCTTCTCGATGAATGTTTTCCTTGTACAACAGACAACAGACTAGTTTATAGCCGAGCTGCACGTCGCCAATTGTATGTTCCATTGATTGAAAAAGCGTGTGCGAAACTTTTCGGTTCCTATGCAAGTTTGGAAGGAGGCTCGACGGCTGAAGGTCTTCAATTATTAACTGGAGCGCCGTGTGATCGCATCAATCTTCATCCATCAAATGAGATGTTAGATTTTGACATTATTTGGGCTAAACTTCTATCCGCTTGCGAATCAAAGTAAGTCAAAGTCATTATTTTTCTATTGAGTTTATTGATCAACCCTTCCTGAGACGAAGAATGAATAGACGCTATTGAATGAGTACAAAAAATTCATCACTGTGCTACTTCAATCACTTTCTTGTGAAGGAGTTTTACTGCTGACGTGACATATGTACAATGCACAATGTTGAATGAAAGATGCAGTTTCCTTGCACATAATCTTGATTCATTATTCACATAGCTATGAAAACCAAATCGCATAGAAGATTTTTGCTAAGCCTAACTGCTGCGTTGAAATAGTGTTTCTCATATCTAGACTCTTAATTGGTGCATCAACTGGTTGTTCAGAAACCAATCGATCCGAGTACAAACTCGTTGGACTGAATCCTAATCACGCATTCACTGTCTTGGTAGCTAAAGCATTGCCCGTCGGTGATGGCCGTTTTCTACTCGTGCGTGATCCACATGGAACTACGGATTATTCGGAAGCTTTGATCACACCATCTATTCGTACATACTTACATTCGATACATAATAAAATGGCGAATTCTTCCGGAACTTTCTGGATAACATGGTTAAGTTTCTTGCATTATTTCGATTCAATAACTATCTCAACATATGTCAGTAATCATTTTGATATTCGTGAAGAAGCGCAATTTACTCGATCGCCCATAGAATCGGTTCCTGCTTATTATTTTACTGTGTCAAAGTAAGTGAATAAGTTTTACTTCATTTAAACTTATCAAATTTGATCATCCCATAGGACATCATTGATCACTGTGAGTCTAGTGTATCATCGTCATAGCCGAAAAAATAATAATCGACATACGCAATCTTTCGTCCTCTGTGATGTAGAAGAAAAAACAAGCAACGTTGGAACAAAACAAGTGATTTTTGAAAGTCGTCGTGGAACATTAACCTATTGGAGTGGATCTTTGCGACCGGGTGCTTATGTTATTATTCCGTTCTCAGTCAGCTTCTGGAAAACAAGTAACGATAGAAAAGATGAAAGGACAACAAATTATACTTTAGTCATTCATTCGAATATTCGACTCGATGGTGTGTTACTCAATGAACCACCAACATTGCTGACAGATTGTCTCATTGCTGCAACGATCAAATATTGTAACCAGCCGAAAAAAGTTTGCTCTGTAATCTTTCTAATTCAGTGAAACATATGTTTTCTTTGTTTCTTAGACCCACTCTTCAGTCCTATATACTACACCACGTCGTTTCGATGCGAGCTTGATCGTTGTCGAAAATCAACTAATCAATCATTATCTCACTTTCAATATGACAATAACTGAAGGTGGCAGTATTTGTCATTCTCGTCACACTTTTCGCACTTCTGATTGTGTTCCACCACGTCATCGACAACTGATCTGCATACTTGAATGGGTTCATCAGCGAGATGAAGTGGCATATATGTCATATGTGACTTCTCAACAAGTCACCGAAGGATGGCACCATGCAATACCAGCTATTGCTATTGATCAAGGTGATTTACATTCACCACGACCTTTTTGAGTTCTCCTTCAAAGAATGAATCATCTAAATATCATCTCATAAGTTTTTTTGTTACGAATAAATAACATACTTTTGTGTGATGACTAAAACATAGTTAAATTAAACCGTAGAAGTTCGACTGAGTATTCGTTTTTTTATATTGAAAGACTGTTTGATGATATGACTTTTAGTTCTTGTCGAATGTTGCGAGTTTTGAAATCAAAAACAAAGACAAAATGATTAAACATTTCTTACTGTTTTAAGTCAATCATAGCTTCGAAGGAATTGAATTCTTATTGTGAAAAAATTATCTATATTCGAATTATATTTTAATTTTTTTTTTAATCAAAACGAACTGAAAAGTATGGTTTATCTTGAACAAAATTCCGTATTGATTTTCTTTGTAACAAATAAAATAATATTAATGTGAAAAAAAGATTTGGCTTTGGAATGAAAGACTAGTCGATCATTTATTGACAAATTATCTCGTTTTAGCATCACTATGATCTTGAAAGTCTTCATAAAAAATCAAATATTTAATACTTCAATTGACGTTTCTTTAAAACAAAAAAATCATTTGCTAATTCAATGTGTTCTGCACGGAAAATTATTTTGAGTATTTTTGTTGTCATACAGATTAGTCATTCGTTGTATATGGTATCCAAACCTAATTAAAAAGAACAAGAATCACTAGTGTAATTAGAAATCTTTTGTATTTTTCTGTTTTGTGTTTGCGGTGAAAATTCGTCATATTCCGATGAACATTGGTTCTGCTATAATATATATTAAATTGTTTATCTTTACAGGTGCTTTTAGCTGTCAATAAGTTTTATGCAAAGTCTGACGATATAAAGAAAAAGTTCTTGATGTAGAAGCTCTCTGGAAAGGTTTTTAACAATCTATGGGAGATGTATGAGATTGATTGGGTTTTTTAATCATTCACTAGTGAAATATTTTCTTCACTTATTGTTTTTTTAAAAACAAATTAAAGCGTTCAATTTTTCTTGTAGCAATGAAACATTGGTTTCCAATTGATGTAGACATATTTTATAGTAATGCTAATTATGCTCAACAGTTTTGACAATTGCATGAAGAAAACAGTTATGATACTAAAGGTCTTCATTTTCAGACTGTCAGTAGCACAAAACAATCTAAAAACAATTGAACAAATATTTGTATCAGTAAGCAATTTTTAGGTGGATTCTCAATGACGTCACATACGACATCAAAGGGCTTGTAATAGAAAAATTCGAGCTTTAAGTAATATTAATGTCATGGTAAGCGTTATTTTTATTTTTATTTTTATCTTTACGCTTAACATATTTTTATTTCATATTCAAAGGAATGGCAACAGATTATTGATAATACCACTCACAAATCCTGCAACATTAATATATCGGTTTTGATAAAGATCAATTTTGCTCTAAAAAAACAGACTAATCAAATTCATTGATTTTTTTACCATCATCCGTTGCTTTTCAATACAAATATCTGTGTCAATAAAGCTCGGTAAAAAAAAACTTACAAATAGCTATAGTATGGTCAGAATAAATCGTATATTCTTGTTTTTTATTTCTGCCTTGTAATAGTAGATAATAATGAACTGGAATGAATCAGCAAACCCATTCACAATTTATTCAAAAACATACTAGATGACATTTTAAGTATTATATATCAATTTAATATTTTATCAGATTCATTAGTTATTCTTAACACATTACATATTGGTTAGTCCACAACTTTCACATGAAACATGAGGTGTTGAATCATCGCTTATATATATACACACAAGATTGTTTTGATTCTCTGTTATCAGATTATCAAATATACGTCACCTGACTGAATAAATAGAGATATATATTTTTATCACAATATATTTATTCACACGCATCATTCTTTCAGCTTCAAAAAAGGTAAATAAAACAAAAGTTGTAAGATTCTTCATTACATTTCAGAGCTACTTTTAAAATTTACGAGTGAACAATGCGTCTACTTATCATTATTACACTAATCTTCTTCATATTGCTTCAAAATGTGAATAGTTCCGGTCGTTGTACCTGCACTTGTTGTCGTGGAGATCATTGTTCACCTGTAAAACAACGCTCTTTCATTGTCGAATTGTGTGAAACCGATGGCACATGTAATGCTGATTGCTGCCGACATTACCCACAAGTTTGTTTTCCATTACCTGGGCCGGGTTATATCAACTCAGTTTGTCGAAATTTGACGATTCATAATTGATAAATGAAAGTTATCTTCCACTTTAATAATGAAACTAAGGCGATTTTTGTTTTTCTTGATTTAAAAAATATTTTGATAAGCTGTCTAACAAAATTTGATTCATTGGCTGATTATTAATAAAAATAAATCTACAAATTATACAGGGTGTAAAAAGACCATTACGCCCCCCCTTCCAGACCTAAAGACCAAATAGTACCCCCAACAATTTTATACCAAATGAAAGCCCGCAAAAAGTTACGTCTAGTGGTATAGTCAGAACAAATATAGTTTGTAATATTATAACGATTCTAGGCTCAATACATCATTTTCACTTATATATCACAATCTCGAGTACGTCAAAAGCCGTTGTGCTCAACAGTAACTTAAGTTGTGAATCATTAATTATTCAGTTTATTGATAATATTGAATACTAAAAAATGCTTTTTCGAAAGTTTCAGAACTTCGTATGACCCCTATCAGCAGCCTTGAGAGCATCAAATCTTTTTCGCATCGAGCATAACAAGTCAATAAAAAGATCTGTATCATTTTCAAGATCTTTGAGCGTATTCTCCAAATTCGTTTTCAGTGCATCGTAATTGTATCTGCTACGACGATCTTCATTTGCCATTAGTTCCTCAACTTTATCTTTAATAATTGCACCAATATTTTCTGCAGGATTCATGTCAGGACTATTGCCTGGCCAAATTGAATTTCCCCAGAAATTCACATTCTCATCTTCTAAAAGATGTTGTGTTGCATTCGCTTTCATACAAGGTGCCTTGTCGTGAAGAAATATCACTTCGTTCGTATCGAGAACATTGGACGAATCACGAAGAAATGGGATCACCTGTTGTCGAAGGATAGTGTCACGAAAATAAGCGCCATCCCAAGACTGTCCATGTTCTTTTAGCACCCAAAGTAGTTTTTTTTGCAGTAAACATGACGAAAACCCCAATACATGTTGCATTTTAAACCATCTCTCGGTATCTTTCATCATCACTGATGTCTTCAATACTTCTTGCCCAAATTCGATCATTTTGATGGTTTGGTTTTCTTACAACATAAATGTAAAATTCATCCGAGGGTGCAACATGTAGAAAATCTTCTTCAGTCCAATCAGTAAGAAAATTTGCTAGCCACTTGCGATCTTCGATATGTGTATTTGTCTTCAGTGGCTTGGCAATCACATGGAAAGCTTTTAATCCTTGCCGATGGCGTTCATTGTAAATAGTCATGTGACTCACCCGCTGTTTTGTTTTCTCTAAAATCTCTCTTGCAACTTTTCGACAGCTACTGCTTTTGACACCACTTGCAGAAGAGATAATGTTTCTGCTCTCCTGATTAAGCACCTGGGGTCGACCACTGCCAAATTGTGTATAACATTCTTCGATAGATTTATTCCAATTTCGTCGTACCCAATCTTCACTGCGACGTGGCTTCTCGGAAATCCAAGGGCGAGTAATAATTGAGTCTCCTGTTCTTGCAATCAGTTCGTCACGTATTTCACGATATGTGACACATCGAATTCTGTCAACGAATCGTTGCTCTTCCGAATCATGAAGCAGATTAGCCATTTTGGTTTTTCAATTAATGTACCATAGAATTTTTTATTAACTAATCAGCAAATTGTTCAACGTCTAACGTGAATAAAAATTACTTGCGCGGACAACAGATACTCAGAAAGAAAATCAATGAAAAAAGTTGAAAATATTTCGACACTCGACCATTTTCTTTTCTGTATTCTCTTCTTATCTGTTCGTGCATAAATGTGCACATAACTTTCTTTTTTTCTGTTCCTTCTTCTCGTTATCAGTCATCAATAGTAAGGCTTTTGATAATTCACACTAAACATTACTCAACTCGCTCACGTGCTTTGTGATACTCAAATATAACATTAGAAAACGAAAATTTGGCAAAATACGTGACATATTGGTCTACGATATCGTACATTTAATAAAAAGTTGGAGCCATGAAAACTACGATCTATTAATACGTAATTCGAAAGTGAAGAAAGATAACTTGTATCATTTCAATTGATATGAGACTGTGATACATAAGTGAAAATGATGTATTGAGCCTAGAATCGTTATAATATTACAAACTATATTTGTTCTGACTATACCACTAGACGTAACTTTTTGCGGGCTTTCATTTGGTATAAAATTGTTGGGGGTATTATTTGGTCTTTAGGTCTGGAAGGGGGGGCGTAATGGTTTTTTACACCCTGTACATTTAATCTATAATCAACAACTTGAGAGTGGATGTGGGTGTGAATCGTCTCCTGATCCAACCACACTTCATACTATTATTCAAACTCATATCGGCACCCAAAACCTCATTTATTTATTAACTTATTATATTTATAGCGAGGAAGCCTGTAATAAGCTGCAACTTACAGTATATTGAGTGTTTCAAAATATTTCCACACTTTTTTATTCTGCAAACAGCTTTAGCAGTGAGCAACTGGGTAAGTCCTAGAAACTGTAATATTTTTGATAGTGTAAGGCCTCATTGAAATACTATTGAGATAGAATAATTCCTTCAAAGAAGCTGTCATAATTTCAATATCATCCATAAATTTATTTCATTTTATTTGATGTAGATACTATTCAAACATTAAAATCTAATTGTACAAAATTAGTCATACATGAGGATCATCAAAGAAAAGAAAATATTATTGACGATAATACATTTTATCAATCTTTGTATAGTATTCTGCTTATTTAGAAGAGCAATAGTCTTTCATATTAGAGCATTTCAGTATGAAACTTTAAAAAACTCCAAAAACCTATGATTGAATTATTTTGATAATGTATTCACTATTTTCAAATTATTCGTATAATTTTCATCACTTGATTTTATCATTCTTTATTGGAGAAGACAATCGACCCTTAGGCAATGATGTAATAAACATATTACGGTAAATTAACAAGCTGAAGCTATGACTGTTTTAATCGGATCAAATGTATGAAATATATAATACAAAATATTAGGCAAAGGTTCGAGAAATGTTAGCATTTTTAAATGAAAATAAATTGAATAATCATGCAATATGAACATACATGTTATAGGTATAATGATATGTAAGATATAATTTCTCAAAATGTCAGACATTTTATTTTGTCTATTTTCGCACAGTTTTTCTTGATTCCGTTTTAGTTTTAGTTGTTTTTGCACTGTTTTTTTTTAATCAGATTATATCTATTATCTTGTACATTATATGTCTTGAACATGAAATAAGATGCCTTCACAAAGTACCTCTAAAATGAAAAGTGATCTTCCAGTGTTTCAACAACCCTTCAATGGCTCAATTCAATGTGAAACTCTAAAAATGCCTACACAAATCCGTTTTCAATTTTCTCATAAGAAAATTTTCTTGAATCGCTATTTTACAGTGTAGGAGATATTATGGAACAAACCGTTTTCAAAGCACACTTAAGAGTCGATTCTTCTAATTAATCAGATCAAAGTACTATATTTTTAGAGCATGCGTTAAATGTTGAAGAAAATCCAGTAAATTCAAAAAAATCTTCATATAAGTCTTCACATAACAATCATTTGATACGAAACAAGTGTCTTATTGTTTTCGATAGAGACTTTTTCTTTTTGATGCACATTATTTCTTTCTTCGTTGATCATACTTTGAAATGTTTAGATAATGAGATAAATGATCATATGAACTGTCAAAAATAATGCACATTGTATCAATCAAACCCACAATAATAATACCTTGTTAGATAAAAAATAAGAAAGAAAGAAAAACATGTGATGATGGTGCAGAACTTTTTTTTTCTATGTGCATGGATATTTTATTGGCCCCAACCGAATCCGGGTTCAAAAATCTTGAACCCGAAGACTCTATACTCAACAATTTCCCACCATCCTTTTTAATGAAGCATCCCCATATTTATCCTCAGAAAAACCTTATACATGTGAGTTCGAACATGAATATGGGACGGTAGTTCACATTTTCTATTGAAATATATATTGGACTTGAAATACTGATGTAGAAAAATGGAGAAGGCTTAGATATCAGCATTCAAGACTTTCTTCTGTTTAGGTTTTGACACTGTTTCTGGCGGCGATCAGTATGCTAATTTAAGTGTATTATCATATCATTGGTACTGTACTGTATTATCAGTCAGTCCATCATCAGGGAACATTCCAATAAGAACAAGAGTATCATGTAATCCGCAAGGTGATTTCACGTTTCAAACGGTTCACAATGATATACAAAAAACAGGTGGTTCATCATTTTTAACAGAATTCGAGTTTGATCCAACAATTGACAGTGGCGCACAACAAAATTATTTTGTTATGAATAAATGTGATTAATATTTTCAATCATGGACTGTATGGGGTGCCAGTTTTAGTGATTCATCTGGTAATATATTATATAATATTTTATCACAATTTAATCGACCTTATGCTTATGCTATTGCTGGTACACCACATTTAATGTTCTATGATCGTAATCATACGCGTTGTTTTACATTAAAATATATAATTGACCTAACAATAAACTGTCCATTCGAAATGTATTTACCTGAAATGATTTATCCTAGACCAAATGGTTATAATATTACTTTAACATGTGGATTAGAGTCAACCGTTAATTTAGATGATTCGAATTTAATCGATATTTATTCAACAAATTTAACTTCCAATGGATGTATGCGAATCGTTAATATATGTCGATGTTAAACTCTCTCGCTATCATTTACATTGTTTATGTACTTTTTTTCGTAGTGAATAACACCACAAATGTTGTTCACTAAAACTTGAAAACTATTAGATAACTTATGTTCCCGTATATCTAAAACTCTCTATGATAGTTGAAATCTACTGTTGAATCCTCCAGACTGTAGCAGAGGTAACAGTCTAGAATGTCCTTTCGAAAATGTCCTTGGACAAAATGTCCTTTATTCTTTCGTCCTTACATATATATGTATGTGAGAGGACGAAAAAATAAAGGACATTTCGTCCGAGGACATTTTCGAAAGGACATTCTAGCATGTATTCGTAGCAGACATCTTGAATTCTTTTTATCATTCTTTAATAAACATACTGAAATACAGTTGGCATTATATCGTTCAGAATAAAAGCCAATTCATTGTGATTACAACTTGTCAAACTTATTTTGTGCAAAATAAGTCTACCGACTGAATCAATCAACAGTTCATGATTATAGTATCTTGACTAGATTTCATACATATGAAAATTTGTTCTTTTCTCTTTTCCGAACGAAAGAGTTTGAAATCTTTAATTGGTGTTTCACTTTGGAATTCGATTGGTCGCCTGGTGAGTATGGAGTGTTAGTCATAGTGGACAGTCATGCGACAAAATCGATTTTTGAGATTTGAGCCTATAGTATAGCTAGCACTGAAGTCACTCTCTGGTGCTGCATTTAAATGCATTCTGAATGCTGGTTTAGAGTGAGTGCCTGTTAATCAGCAAGTATCACATAGTACGTAAAATAGATGAATATAATTAATAGGACCATATAAGTAAAATGTATGTTTTAAATGGAGGATCTAGTTATATTCATTAGTTATTATATAGTTAAATAATGTTATATATCTACTGTACATCATAGGTCATTTGAACTTCTTGAAGTTCTTTAGGCTATAATAAGATCAAAGACTTACACTCACGAGGGAACATTCCCAGGTGTTGGAGCGCTTTTCAGTCGGCACTTAGTACATTTGGTAGATCTTAGTGAGCTATGTTTACCATAAAAAAGGTTTGTGTCCATGGCCTGTTTCTAAGGAGATCGAACGTTTTTAGATTTATAGCTAGATATTTCCAGTATATCTCAACGGCGTTGTACACAAATGATCTCCGATTTTGATGAAGTTTTCAGCATTTGTAGAACTTTTAATTTTGAGTATTTCGATAAAAAAAAATTTTCAAAACACTTTTGTTTTGATGGAGATACATTCAAAGTACTGTAAGTAATAAAAACCCAAAAACGCTCAAGAAAAACTTTCCTCAGAGTTTTGGGTTTTGTACTGCCTGCAGTATTTTGAGTGTATCTTCATTAAAATAAAAGCATTTTGAAACAATTTTTTTATCAAAATGCTCAGAGTTAAAAGCTCTATAAACACTGAAAACTTCATCAAAAACGGAGATCATTTGTGTACAACGCCGTTGAGATACACTGGAAATATCCAGCTATAAATCTAAAAACGTTCGATCTCCTTAGAAATAGTCAATGGGCACAAACCTTTTTTATGGTAAACATAGCTCACTAAAATCTACAAAATGTACTAAGTGCCGACTGGAAAGCGCTCCAATGCCTGGGAATGTTTCCTCGTTAGGTAATTTAATCATAGTGGATTAGTCAGTCTATTAGTTAGTTTTTGAAATCATAATGAACTGAAAAATCTTAGTGGGACTATGTTTGGGTGTGAATGTGGGTTTGGGATGTGGGGTGTAGTTTTGAGTGGTGTGGGTGTGGATGTGGGGTGTGGGGGTGGGGGTGCGGGTGGATGTGTGAGTGTGAGTGTGGGAGGATGTGGGAGTTGGTGGGGGTGTTGTGTGGATGTGCGTGATGAGTACTTTTCTTATCTACACGCACATTCACACTCACACCCCGATTGAAATCGATTAATTTCATGCGCTCTGTTGTAATTGCTTGAGCACGAATTGAAATGGTGTTTCTATTGTTTAGAAGTCTATGAAGAAAATTTTGGAAAATCCTGTACTGGTACTTTAAAGTTGATTCAATAAATGAAACCGATGCAATTCATCAAATGAACACCGATTTTGAACGGTACACGATGGCTAATCTCCGAGACGAATGATGCGAGGTCAACTCTATTAATGATGATTATTGTTTCCGATTCGAAAGAATTTGGTATTATTCTGCAAAGGAACTTATAGGGTACAATGAAAAACCAGCAGAAAAAGACGATGATGCTAATTATGCAAATAAAATTGGCAATAAAGAAATGCGTATCTCATTGTTAGAACGGTAGACTTGCACAATAATAATAATAATAATAATAGCGATAATACGTTGTCTGATCTGAAAGCTGAAATGTTGAGGAATCTCACATTGACAATAAATCAGAAAAGAGACATCGTTCGCTATACACTGATCGCATGAAAATAGTGTGGGTTTGGGCGTGTCGTTTGTCTTTACTCACGTCCATACCTTACGGCTACACTCACCTTTACACACCCACATCCTAAGAGAAAAGTTGATAAAAGTGTTCAGAAGCATTACAGTTGTCAGAAATAAAGAAACGTGGCTTTTCATGAATTATGAAAAAGCAATATTCATATCACCGCGAATAGGTTAATTATATTACGAGTTCGAATTTTACGTGCAAAACAGTATATTTCATTTTTCGCTTAAAACTTTGCCAAGAACTTCATCCAAAGTGCGTGTACCCTTTTCTCGGGTGACATTTCCATTTGTTGTCCAACAGATTGTATCATTATCGAAGCCTTGAACCATTTCTATCCAATTATCCACGGTTTCCTTTGGCCATCCAACTTTTCCAAAGAGTCCACGTATCATTTCTTCTGTCATCGCAACAGCATGAATATTTTTTCCTAAGGCCTTACTCACAATCTGAGCTACATCATTTGGACTATAAGGTTCCGGTCCTTCAAGTTCAACAATGACCATTCTATCGACTGCTTGAGCTGGCTTTGTCATGTATTCGGCAGCGACACGTCCAATATCATCCGTAGCAACTTGAGGAATTTTTCGTTCGAGTTTTTGAAGCATGGAGCCAAGCACAGGCGATTGTCCTAATTTCACTGCAGAAACTGACTTGAACCAATTCTCCATAAACCATGCACAACGAATTATTACAATCTGAGGAGCTGTACCCTTCAAAGTTTCTTCCAATATATGCGTAGTGAGAATGTTTCCGGTGCCCGAACTTTTCTCCGCACCAACTGAACTCAAAATGACGACGCGTGGCACTTGTGCCGCTTGGATTGCTGCAGCTAGCGCATTGCTGACTTTCATAGCAGCTGTATTCATGTCCGAGGTCTCGTAAACGGGAGGATTCATTGCAAAAACAGCTTTGGCTCCTTGAAACGCTTTGGTCAACGCGTCGGCGTTAGTCAAATCAGCAATCGCTACTTCAATATTTCGTGAAGTAAAATATTCCGATCTGCTTTCGGAACGAATCACAGCACGAACTGAGACTGATTGCGAAAGCAGGTAATTAACGACAGCAGAACCAACTTGACCGGTTGCAGCGGTGACAACATAGGACATGAATGATACTATGAAATAACAGAATCATTTGCGTTTTTTCTACTAAGCTGTATCTCATGCACTTACTTTTTTGTATGCTGCCTACTTACACGTTATATTTTTTCTCTCTGTCTGTGTAAAATGACTATATGCATCACACACGTCGTTATTTGCATTTGGTGCGTTCTCTCACTTGCCATCACATATATGATTACTATGTGCATAACATTTATTTGCCGCACCTAGATTGTTTCTTTTTCTGTTCTGTTTTTCTAATTCGATAGGCATCAATAATATTTGTAAATCAATCGAAAACAGATCGATCTATCTTCTGAAGGAAAAACAAATTCAATTTGCTAGTTTCAACTTCTGCTTTTCAGTAGTCGACTCTTGTTCGTACCAGTTGTAATTATATTTAGTGTACATTATAAAATAATCAAGAAAGTTGCATACAGAATAAATTCGCCGACGCTTTCATATTATTGATTGAAATAGAAACACTTATTAGAATTCTGTATTAGATTCTTTGAGCGCAGCCAAGAAAAACAAATCAGGAGAAAAAAATTTCATGAAACAAGAATAAAAAAGACAAAAATGAAGCATGAAACTATAAAACAAAGAAGAATTTTGACCTTGAAATGAAAAAAAAAAATCTTTTTTATTGAAGGAACTTCAATTGTTTGGATTTTTCATTAATTGGACTAGTGAATAGTGAATGCCATATGTGGGTGTATGTGAGAATAGGTAAAGGTGAGAAGAAGATACCCATACCTCAGATTCTTGATCTATAAATCTAAAATCAAAGTGGAGTTATATTAGCAGCATTAGTTTATCATAAAGAGGTAGCTGAGCCCTATTTTATACCGTTTAAATCTGATCATCCTTCACACGTTTTTACGAATATTATTGGTGTTGCTTTTCTAAGATCCGTACTTTATTCCTCCATATTATCAAGTACCATCACGTAAAACTTATACTATTTTACAACGAGTTACTATTCTTGTCTTTCACTCTTATTGCTACTCCTTATTGTTTAAAAAAGTTATCCATCAAAGTGCATACTTCGCCTATTTCTGAAATTCTTTTGAAAAAATATATCAATATAATCAATCTAACGATTGATTAATAATGAAAATGACTTTCTTGTTCTACGCCACTGTTTATGGAACAAGTCCACGATTTTTGAATAAAAGACATCTTCAGCAATAGCAAAAAATTGTTAACTTAAACACCAGTAAGCAAATGGCTAATAAATCTAACTTAAATCAAGTTGAAAATAAACCAGAATCAATTAACAATCTAAATATTCATAATAAAAACGAAACACGATTCCCATCTGTGAGATGGGACATGGATCAAATGTCGAACCACACCTTCCATACAACACTAATCTTGTATACAAAATTGATTGTCAGGTGAAGATGTGAATGAGGGTGTGGGTGTAAGTGGTAGTGTTTCCTGCTATTATACCCAGGCCCAAACCCATCCACACTCACAACCATACTTGTACGTGCCAACACCTACATCTACGCACACACCCTCTTTAAATATTCGTTTTTGATTTATGTAACTGATCTCTTCATCAAGGTCTTGATCATGGCCTCATGCATGTCTAGCTACGGTAATTTAAGAAATATTTTGAAAATAAATACAAGTTTCATGAAACTTCCTTCCAATATAGGTGTTTCTTTTCAACACTTTCAGTTCTCTGAACTGAACTTGAGAACTCTATTTTGGTTGTAAATTAAGTCGAATTTGTATTTTTCAACAAACGTCTATAAGAAGCAACCAATCATCAAGTGCAAAGAAAAAAATTAGGTTGTATTTTTAGATCATTTACTTGGAACAATTATAAATTTTTTTTCTATTTTAAGTATACATCCAAAATTTATATATTGATATCGAATATTTTCTTTCATGCTTTTGCATAAATTATACAGTATATTGACTAGATATATTACGCAGGAAACTATATAAAACAAGGCCAACACATTATATTCTCATTATGCATGTTTATTTCAATTAAAACTTATGCGTACAACTTCTCCACCTTTTTGACATTCTATTCTCCTTGAATAATGCTATATAAACGGTTCTTCTCACTTATATACCTCAATAAATTATGATACAAATTTGCTAAAGCTTTTTTTTGATTTTATACTCATTATCAACAATGTTCATTTTTGTTTTGATAATACTTCTTATAATTGATTCCATTCAATGTAAGCAAATCCTTTTAAAACTTATTGCATAATATGCTCGTTGCTTAGTGGTAACTGCACAAGACTGTGGTCCTAATGAAATCAAAGTTGATTGTGCTTCATCATCATCATGTCAACCATCTTGTAGAAAACCTAATGGAGTACTTTGTCCACGTATTTGTGATCTAAATTCATGTGTATGTAAGGATGGTTTTGTACGAGACGATGAGCATGATCTAGAATGCATTGAACAAACACAGTGCAATACAGGTAAGTCAATTGTTTGATTCAATATAGATGTACTAATGTTTTTTTCTTTCTATTATTAGATAACACTAGACTTTCATCACAATGTGGTCTAAATGAGGTAGCTATTGATTGTGCACCACTTCAGACATGTCAACCTTCATGTGATAATCCTGATGGAACTATATGCCCTCGTATTTGCAGTAGAAATCCATGCATATGCAAGGATGGTTTTATTCGTCATTCGAAGAATAATTTGACATGCATCGAGAAAACACAATGTGAAGAAGGTCGAGTAGCTTACTTTTTTTTCTTCTTGCGTGTGTATTTTAATTAAATGTCATTTTTCATAAAGGAAATGTAACGAAAGCTCCAATGTGTAGTGAGAATGAAGAATATAGCAATTGTACGAATCCATGTCAACCATCATGTGAAGAACCGAACCGAGAACCTTGCGAAACGTTACGTTGTTCAGAAGGTTGTGTATGTAGTCAAGATTATCTTCGTACTACAAATGATATGTCAAGTCCATGCATAAAATGTACGAATTAATATACTGAAACTTCTGATTTTCAATAAGAAATTTTTAATCATGCAATTGATTTTTCTTTTGTTTGTTTGTTTTTTTTTGTATTGTAAATTTTGATATTCAAGAAACATTTATACATCTGACATATAAGGTTCATATGACTCCTAGTTTAGGAGTTATGAACCGACCTTTTAGCGATCTTATAAATTAAGTTTGGATGGAGAAAAAATTGACATTCTTTGCTGCTATAGTCTTCTTTACTACATATGCTATACTACCGATTTTCTTTTTTTTTGCATAGAATTAACAATCAAATTGTTATCAATAAAGTGATATAAAAAATTAAGAATTTCAGAACAATTATTCAGAAATGATCGAACTTACTTTACAAGTTAGTTTTCAATAGAAATAGAAAATATTATCCGAATTGGCACGGTACCCATTACCCAAATACTCGTTGTTAACAAATGATTTAAGGATAACCAATCATTTATCTACCTTTCAATGAAAAAGTGTTTACTTTTTCATTCACTATATTTGAAATAATTCATAACTGAAATTTCTGAAGAGTCTTGGAAAACCTGAAAAATGAATGAACATTTTATGTAATTCCTTTTTGATCACCAGTTACAAAAAACACAACTGATTTCATAGTTTTCCTTTGTCATTCATAGCAATAAATTCAACCATTTTTGTATCGTATATTTTAATTTTTCTTTCTCAAATTTCATATTCAAAGTTCATATTTTGTGATGCGAAAATCTCGAGAACGGCACCTAGTCCGATTGTTGATATCTTTTTTGTTAACGAACAGAGCTGTCTAGCAAGCTACTAACATGCTATTTGTTATGATCGTGCAGGAAAAAAAATAAGACTGGAAAATATCAAAATTCTTTCTTTACTAAAGATTTGTATAAAGAGCACTAAATATCGATATTTATCATATTTAGATCAAACGCTTAGTGCAACAGAACATAATTTCCTAATGTGAACCGATTGAACTAAAGTGTTGTTTTCCATAATAATCTTAACGATTTTATAATTTGTACAGTGTTGACAACCAAAATTCGAAATGCTTTACATCCTTCTCGCATTCTTAGCTGAGTTCATATGCCATCTACTATAGTTTTATTAGTGATTTTTTTCTGAATAATAGTGACATCTAATGTTATCAGCGAAGCTTCTAGTCTTTTCTTCACGTTTCTTCCAATGAAGCAACACACTGATTCATTTTCTTTATACATTCATTCAATGGTAAAACGAAGGAATAATAACGTCATACATGCTACCATAGTTTCTTTTTCTATTTATTTCAGATAAAAATAAAATGTCTCATTTTTGCTATAATCGTGGTTGTCAAAAAAAATATACACCAACAAATGATCCATCAAAAGATGATAATGCTTGTCAATATCATCCTGGTTTACCATACTTTCATGATGCTTATAAAATATGGTCATGTTGTCAAAAGAAATCTCATGATTTTAGTGCATTTCTATCTATGCCAGGTTGTACACAGGGTCCTCATCAACCAACAAAACCTGAAGAACCAGTCGCTTCTCGTCCAACGGAACAAGAACAAGTAGTTACACCTAAACCTACTACTATTCGTCAAGAAATTCCAAAACCACAAGTACCTATTGTTGAACGACCACCAATGGATGCTCCATTAACTAAAATGAAATTAACAGTAGCAACAAGTTTACAAACAGCACTAGAAAAATTAGCTAATACTCCAAAAGTTGATCCGACTAAAAAAGAACAAATTAATGATGAAATAAAACCTGGTACTCCATGTAAACATGCAGCATGTGGAGTTCAATATACTACAGTTGATCAAGAACAAGCAATACCATGCAGATTTCATCCAGGTGTACCAATTTTCCATGAAGGTAACATACAAAAAAAACCAGCATTATTTTATTAATAAATAAAAACAAAAAAAATTAAATGTTGTGTTTTTCCTTTTAGGTATGAAATATTGGTCATGTTGTCAAAAGAAAACAACTGATTTCGAAGCTTTTACTGCTCAACCAGGTTGTACTGAAGGTGAACATTTATGGCGTGTTGAAAATCAAGCATCTCAAAATGAAGATGATCCACAAGTTCTTAAAACATCATGTCGTTATGATTTTCATCAACAAGGTCCATCTGTTGTTTTAAGTATTTATGCTAAAATGCCACGTCCAGATCAAACACAAATTGAATTAAATGCTGGTCGATTAAAAGTTGATACACGATTTGGTACAGATACACAAACAAAACGTTTCTCAAATGAATGGGAATTATTTGGATTAGTTGATGTTAATCAATCAACAGTAGAATTATTACAGAGTAAAATAGAAATAATTCTTAAAAAGGCTGAACCACTTAGTTGGTCACGATTAGATCGACCATTACAATTAAGCTAATTTTTTGACTATCTGATGTGATATGTTTTTTTATTTAAAGAAAAAGAGAATAAAAGAACGTTAGAAACTTTTAAACCAGAGAGAATAAAATGACATTTTTTTTTTCTTTTATTTAAACATATGGATATTAATAATCATCTAATATTGAACTTTATTTTATTAATTTAATAATTTCATGGAATTTGACTTGATCAATGACAACAAACGGAAATCTTATATAATAATAATTCAATTATTTTCTTTCCGACATGTACATAATCAACGAAAAATCATTTGAATCACAAGAAAAAGACAGATTCAATAACATTAAAATTTTCAAGTTGAAAAAAAAATTAGTTCTTCAAATATATAATTTTTTTTACAAAAAATACTATAAACAATAAATAGTTAACCATACACATTTCATGATATTCAAGATTTCGAAGAAAAAACATTATCATATTTGATACATACAAAATATTAATATCGGGTTCAAAATAAAAAAAGGATGAGTATTTTTAGAATAACTTTTGATAGGAACAAGATAGGGAGCTGCGGTTCTCACCGTTAGAAAGAGGCGATAAAACTGCATCGATTCGCATATTTCAGATTTTTTTCTGACAAGTATTTTAAGGGTTCCTCGACAAGTTTTCAAAAGACAAAGCGTTATATAATGTAAATATTATGGATTTTTATTTTTCAGGAGGACACTAGAATCATTAACTAAAGACCTATCAGCTATACAAGCCCGGCGTTATTATCTTTAGCTAATCATGAGTTATGAACACGTTAGTGTGTGTTGTCCGTCAATTTTTAACGAAAAAATCCTTTTTTCCTTAGTTTTTAATAAAAAATCAATTTCTTCTACGTCTAAAATCTTTGAGTTTTTAAAAAACTTCTTAGGAAGACCTTTAAAATACTTGTCAGAAAAAATCTGAAATATACGAATCAATGCATTCATCGCCTCTTTCCAACAGTGAGAACCGCAGCTCCGTATCTTGTTCCTATCAAAAGTTATTCTAAAAATACTCACCCTTTTTTTTTATTTTGAAACCGATATTAATATCGATTAAAACAAGAAATAGATGTTATTATTTTATTTTAAGTTTTGTCAAAATTAATCTTCTAACGAAATGTACAACATTAAGGATTATTTACAATGATAAAATCGTATGAATGAAAACAATAATTTTTTCTTTAAACATGAAAGAAATGAATTAATACAGTACAATTCAAAATTATGCGAATATGGCATTTTTGACTTTTTTTTCTATACTTCTCAACATTCATCTCTGAACTCAACTAGTAATTATATCAAGATTCCATGAATAAATTTTGAGAGTTAAGTTTTCAGAAGACATGAGAAGCAACTTGTTGTGAGAACTTCGCGTGACATAGTGCAAAATTTAAAAAACAAATGAAAATTGAGCGCGTTTCCTATGATCTCTCATAAAAAAAATTACAGACATCGCAAAAAGCGTTTTTAATTAATATTTTGATGCATTCCATCTTTCTTTGAAGCGTGTAATTTTTTAATGGAAGGTCATAAAAACGTTCTGAGCCTTATAGAATTTTGTACTCATTCACATGATATTCTCAAAAACAAAAAAAAAAGTATTTTTTATAAAGTCTTCTTGAATTTGAAAAAAAAAACTTAGTTTAGTTTTTAAAACATTTTATTCCTATCATCCATTTATAGAACCTTCATATATAATGAATCTGCAAAAGAACTTCATTGGCTATTAAAATTATTCTTGAGATTTGAGTTGCATGTTGAAAAGTGTAGAATAAAAAATATTATTTTCATAATTTTGAGCATCATTCTACATTGATTAACATACAAACTCATCATTGTTCAGCTACTTACGCTTAATAAAAAGATACTTCCGTTATATTCAGAACAATATATTACATAAAATGTTCTTATTGAAATTATTCTATATGATAGATCCAGTATAAAGTTACAGACTCTATCAAAGAGATTGACATTTCATTTATGGAATGTTCATTTGATATCATTATTGAAGTTAACAATCCGAAAATATGAAAATTTATTATTGCAACTAAAAAAAACAAGAGAAAAACCTATTGAGAATAAAGAACAGAAATGATTAATTACACAAGTTTTCAACTAGAGACAATATAGATTGCTCTATAAGAATAAATGTCGTAAACTATATTTCAATTTTGAAAGAGAACACAACGAGCGTAATAGAGACGACACTTATAATAAATAAACATTTTAATCAAATTAAGATTATTTCTATTGCCATTCGCTGGTCTATTCTATGCACTTATCGATTTTTTCTTATCGGCATACAACATTTGCATCGTCGTGCATGCATTATTTTCCAGAATCTAAGCATTCTATATGATTTTTTTTTTCAAGCATTCATCTAATCAAAGCGTAATGCGTGTTGTTGCTATCATTCTTTTATTATGGCATAAATCAGAAATGACTTGTATAATTTTTCATGCAGAAAAGTAATTTCTTTTTTACTAATTTCCTGAATGAAACAAGTTAACTTAGAATACCATTGTAACATTATAATCAACATAGACTGACGTATAGTGTTGCAATTTTCTTCAAAAATAATAAAATAAAGTTTGCAAAATATTCTCATACTGTGATTTTTGTCTTACAGGCACATCTAATTTATTTTTGTAACTTCATTCTTTTGTACTTGTATTCGTTTTTACGTTAATGTACTGTGTTAATCATGAATGGTATGAAGAATTTTCTTGTTTATATATATACTCTAATTGATTTATTATTAAGATGTTCGACGTCTATTTTCACTTTTACTTTGTGGTTGTTCAAGACAAAAACATAAAAAGCAAATTGCTCAAATTACTTTAGATGATCCTAGAAGAACTTTTATATATTCTGGTATTGATGCATTAAATATAACAAATTCAACACCTTTAATTATTGCTGATTTTGGTTCATCTCATGGACAAAATTCTATTCAAACTATGAAAATAATTATTGAATATCTTTCAACAACAAATAAACTTCGCGCATCTCCACTAATTATTCATAATGATCTTCCGACCAATGATTGGACACGACTTTTTCAATTACTTATTAATGATAATTCATATCGAGGTCTAGCAAATGGATGTTCTTTTTATGAAGAATGTCTTCCACGAAATTGTCTTTCCATTGGTTTTTCATCTGCATCACTTCATTTTCTATCAAAAAAACCTTGTAATATAAACAATCATTGTTATGTTCATTTTGCTAATGAAAATGAACGCGAAATATTCAAATATCAATCGAAAATTGATTTTAATTTATTTATTAAATATCGTTCTCAAGAACTTCAATCAGGTGGAGTGCTTATTCTTAATATTCCATGTGTTAATGAAAATGGAGAAATGGGTTTTAATTTTTATTTTGATTTAATTTATAAATGTGCTCAATCATTAACAAGTCTTACATCGCAAGAATTAAGAGATTTTACAATTCCATTTTATTTACGTTCATTATCTGAATGTATTGATTCAGAATTATTTAATCGATGTTCATTAACATTAATTAAAGATGAATTAGTTTGTTTAAAATCGCTTATCTTTGATCAATATCGACATGGACAAATAGGACTCGATTATTTTGCTAAATCTCTTACAATGTTAATGAGACCAGGAACTGATCTAGCATTTCAACAAGCATTGCAAACAAATCGACGATCAAGTCAAGATATTGAATATATATCAACACAACTTTGGTCTTTATTCGAAGAAAAAGTAAAAACTGAATTATATCTCGATGATATTAATACATATGCAACTTACTTAATTTTAAAGAAAAAATAAACAAGACTGATAAAAGTGTCTACTGATTAAAAATGAAGAAGTCCATGCAGATTAACATTAAAGACAAAAGAAAACTTACGATTTCAATTATATGTTAAATCTTGCTTTTTCTTCCTAATTGAAACATTATTATGCTTAATTAATAGTAAGAATACAAGTTCAAAATTATAAAAATGCATATGATAGATTATACTGGTGGTTGTAAGGTCGCTTCCTTCAAAAAATACACATATGTAAGATGTTTAGTTCGAAAGTTCATTAAGTGTCTCTAGAAGACCTTTTGATAAGACTTTAGTTAAACTTTTATTATTTTTTTTAAATTGGTTTTTATATAAAGTGTTGAACGTCGAACAAATTCCTTTTGTTTTTAGTGTTTTTTCTAGTGAACTATGTTTTTCGTATTCGATATATTTTGATTCATAAAACTTTTGTTCTATAAGATCTAATCTAATCTGATGATATTGATATTTGATCAAGTTTATTTGATTGAAATTATCGGCAGAGATTCTTATGCAGTTTGAAAAAGTGATTAGTACAGTGAACTGGTATGAATAATAGCTTCTATTAGATGACAAAACCTTGGATTATTCATATATAAAATAAAATTTAATTAAAGATCTATAGAAAAAAAAATGAGAATCAATTATGGATGAACCTTGAGCAAGTCAATATTTATAGTTTGAAAGTTAAATTTAGTGAATACAGAAAGATTTTTAAGATTTTCATAAACATGAAGAATCTCGTAGTTAAAATCATTAGATGAACAATTTTGTAATGATCCTTTACGTCTATCAATGATTGTTGTGGACGAACTAAAAAAAAAACAACAGGTATCGGAAATCATGATTATATAATAATCTTTATAATTATATCTTATTCATCATCATTATAAAATAAGTCTCGTGCATTTAATGCAGCAATAACGGCTTGATGAACTACTGATGGAATAGCTTCAGCAGTTGATGATCACGAATCAATAAAACAAATGAAATGTTAATAATTGTAAACCATTTCATGTAAAACCAATTTCATCCAGAAGAACATGATAATGGGACGGTCGATTAACGTCTTGATAAACATTATGTGAATTTCAATAGAAATTATTCTGATTAGAATGAACAATGGTCGTATCAACGGCAGCATCAATAGACATATTATTAGTTTCTTGAAGAGGTTCGTTCGATGTTGGAAATTTTTATCACTTGATTGTTTTGGATTTGAATTATAAATGAAAAAATGTGTGCTATGACATCTTTTGACAACAATAAACGTCAAACAATGATGTTTAGCTTCATTACCATAGATTTCTAATAGAAAAATAATTTTAAATTTAGTATTAAAAAAAAAATAAAAATCTAAATAACTTACGATTAAAAACTTGACGAATTACTGGTAATTCATAATGACGGATCATTTAGAAATGTCCGTTATCAACTCCTAAATAAGAAGCTTCTTAGAAATTTGGCAACGAAAAAGAATTTAATGTTTACTATTTTAATAAAAACTTATTTTACTTAGTAAAAGTTGATTTATTTGCTTGTTATACTCTAATACTTATTCTACTATTTCTGTCATACCAAGAATTATTTCAATCGAATATTTTTCTTCTTTTGGATATAGTTTACAAATACGTACAGCTATTCTTGAATATGATATATCGTCAGAGCCACTACTGTTAAAATCAATTTTATTCTTTTTTTTTTATTGTCAATGCTATATCCAAATTAACTATTGTATAGATAGTACTGCTTTTAAAATTAATTTTTCGAACTAAATTTTCACAATAATTTTTAAGTAGTTTCTCATTCTTGGAAATTTTTGATAATCGAACACTTTGAATTATTATGTCTAAAAATTAAAAATTAACATTTATAAATTAATTCAAATAAATTAAACTAATTTATCATATATAATTGTACGACATCGTTTAATATTAAATTTAAGTTGTGTAAGATCATCTTGATACTTTGTATTCATAATACAAACTAGAACTTCATAGTTTTGTTTCTTTATTGAATGAAAATATTCATCAATCTTTTTTGATATCATGAACAATTGCATCTCTAGTCAATTCTTTATGTTCTACATTGATATTTAAACTATTCATAATCTAGAGAAAAACTACAAATGTTTGTTGTTGTATTTTTTTCTTATTCAATCAAATAAAGAAAACTTGCGTCCATAAGTAGAAGAAAATCTATCTATGAAATATTATTTCGTATATGATTTATATCAAAAGAAGTGGTAGCTAATTTTGAAATTGGTTTCGGTTCAAGTAGGCATTCATTTAGATTAATACGTTCGTTAATAATACGAGTTTGTTTGTTGTAATCTGATTGAAATTTTGGTTGAAGCAAAATTCGAGCATCCAATGCCAATATTTCCTTAGTAACTATTTTACAATCAACAGTACGACAAAGTTGATTTGAAGCTGATTTATAATTACATTTATTAAGTGTATCTATAATTGCATTATAACATTTTTCGGGTGTAGAAATATGTTTTTCATGTGTTTGTGTTTCAGGCTTCTATCAAAAAAAAATGAATAAATTTATTAATAAATATCGTCATTGAAAAACTTACTGGTTCATTTGGATTATTTTATGCATATGCTTCAATGCATGGAAAATTCGTTCAGATTAAAATAATATTTTTCTTTTGAAAATATTCAATTAATAGACTAGCCGATTGAAAAAATATTTTAGATCGTCGATGATCAAATTGTCCAAATTTCTAAGCTTGTGTTCAATTCGATTGTTGCATTACAACAAGACAATTTAGTAATATTTCATGTAATTTTTTATACCCATTATCCACTGGAATTCGTTGTTCACCAATTTGTTTATAGATCAAAATTAAACAGAGGTATTGAAGAATAAAATTTTGTTAATCTAGTTTGAATATTCAATATTCAATAATTCGAGGAAAGATTAAGTACTGGTATAAAATCATGTCGTTTTTTAAAACATTATCAAAATTTTTCTGATGCTTCATTCAAAAAATAATATTTATTATTAACAATTGAATTCGATCTTGAATGGATCTTTTTAAAAGTGTTTCTAGAATACGGATTGCATCATCATATGGATACGTTAAATGGTGATATGATAAGAGAACATCGTGAACGACCTTTGTCTTCAAACTAATCAGCATATTTTGGATCAAGCTCTTCTATTGTTACATCATATTGATGAAATGAAATATCATTAGCAAATGAACAGATAGGGGGGATTTGTATAAATAGATGTTGTTCGATTCAATCTAATGAACCAATAGGATTAGAACGAAAAGAAATGACAGATCAATTTGAAATCTGTCTTTAAGATTGAATATGATTGAGTCCTATGATAAATATTTTTGCTTTTGAAAAGTATTTGATATAGTGAAATAAAAATGACCTTTAAAAAAAACTGTATTCAAAAATGAAGTTCCAAGAGTCAATCATTATAAATGAATGTCTAAAACTTGTATTTGGAAATAATTTTCTGTCGAAAGCCTAAGAATCTATTGAAGGTATTCTTCACAAGAAAAGAATTAATTATTTCCTTGGGTAACGATAAAAAACAAAAGTCGAATTTAATTACAATGCGTAAAACTCTCTGTTTAGTACAAGAAATAGGTTAACTTATCAAGCTTTGTATATTGCATGTATTATTATTAAAAACGTCAAGTAATGTTGATAATTAACTCCTCTTATATAGATGAGCCTTTGAGCATTTTTCCACAAACGATAAACGTATTTTTGCATGCCTTTCTATAATCCCATACTGGGTAAACTTTTTTGTCAATATAATAACATTGACGTGAGTGTAGAAAAAGAAGAATATCTCGGTTGATATTGACTCAAGTATTCCAATAATACCAATTTATATTGACAGCGACATGTTGTTGATGTTGTATTAGACATTGAGAAATCTAACAGATTATTTTTTATGCATTTCATCATTCAAGAGAAAAAGGATTTCTTTACAGTTGTCGTAATATTAATTATGTTTATTGCATACCAGGTTACTAAATAAATATAGATAAAAAAAACCTCAATATGAAATTCTTTTTACGCTTATACTTTAAGATAGATGAAATAAAATTTGTTTTTCAAAATAGAAGTCATGAGTTTTACTTTTACTTGTGTATTTCAATATTAAAATAAAATAAAAATGCCAGACTGTTTATTCATTAAGAAAAATCAACAGATCCTTTGGCGACGAGAAACGTATACATACGTTTTGAGCTTTTGCGAAGATCTCAATTTGTACAGCCGTCTATCTTCACTAGGGCATAACAGTATTCTCTTTTTTCCTTAATTTGTTAGTATCACACTTTATCATCGCGTAATAAAATTATGCATGTTTATAAAGAAAAAACAAGGGATTTTGGATTCAGAAATACTCGAGAATCTATAGAGCTTTGTTTTTCTTCAAATTATCTAAAAGTGATTTATGATCTTATAAAAATGGTACTTTATTTGATTCTGGAGACATCATAATTACACCGAGATGCATCTTTACAACTGTCCTATTTATTATAAATATATGAACCGATTATATAATGCTTATGTCTTGTAACACATTAAAATCAATACAACAAAATTTGTTGTTTTTCTTGTT
>CAJNOP010000049.1:744243-771585 GCA_905250075.1 Rotaria sp. Silwood1 | reverse complement strand
ACCCACACCCACACCCATACCCACACCCACACCCATACCCACACCCAATGCTAAGTGCACAGAATAACTCTCTTCAATTTCATTTCATCAATAATTTTCTATTGTCATTCTCTCTCTGAGTTTGATATTTGAAGGTCAGCATCAGCCTGTCAAGAAAACTCTGATATCTTTGTTTGAATATGATGAAATATAAAAACAGTCTATTAGTTATCGATTTCAATAAACTTGGAAACTTTTGGTAGTTCTGCAATTTGACAAATGTCGTCCGCAAGAAAAATGTTCGTTAATTTTACACTGGGGAACCAAATATAATCGTCAGTTATTTTCTTCGCAACAGATTATACGGAAGAAGGCAAATAAAACTAGAAGAATCCCATCGTGTCATCAGCAGTGAAACTCAGAGAGACATGTTGCGTTCGTTCGATGTCGATTTTCAGATTATATATGCAACCAGTGTTCAACTCATTTGCAACAATATTTAGGCGTCTAGTTGATCCAACCCGACGATTTGCTGTTGCAAATCAATAGACTTTCGATAAATGCTTAAATATGTTTAACTGCTGTTTACTGTTGTTTGCTGATCGGTAGAGAAACGCGGTGACAAAAGTGTATCACTCTCTTTGTTTGCACAAGCCATTTGTTCATCTGTTGCTCTGTAATTTTGATGAAGCGGCAGAAAAAAAATAAACAAGAACGTGGTTACATCAACACAAGTAACACATGTTATTTTAAATTGTACTTTAATTCAAATGCCCTCATCGATGATCAAATATTTCAAGAAACAACGCCAACGGCAAAAACTGTTTCTCAAAAGACAGCAAAGAAGACTAAGAAAAAAGGCAAGCGAATGAACGTAATCTATCTAGCTGTTTTAAATCTTTTCTTTTATCATTTCGAGAATGCGTATTTGGGAATTCATAGTCTCACTTAATACCTGTTGATTGCTCAATGCATTAGTCAATGCATTATCCCCTTGTCGCTACCAAAACTTTTTGTGGTCCGTGAATCAAGACTGGCTTGTTAATTAAGAGAAACCGAACTGTTGCTAATTGGCAATCAATACTTGTTTTTTTTTTCATCGTAATATTTTCTGCTATTAATGCATATTCTAGTTCATATTGATTTTATTGAAGACACAATTAGTTCGACGTCACGTAGAAATAGATAAAAGAGGATATTGTTAAGATCGAAGATTCAATTCATGAATCATCGCATATATGTGATAAAAGCGTTGTTAATTGTTGAAAAAAGAAAGAATGAAAGAAAAGCAAAAAAATCTATGAAATAGCATTAGTTTATCGACCTTATATAATATTCTTATTGTACAATCATGACTTATTTTGCCACAAGAAAAGATAAACAGTTGAAGAGATGAGATGTTGTCATGAGATAATTATTCTATTGTTTAGACAACGTGTGTATTTTATTTTTTTAAGTATTTTTACGTTTTTTTTTCCTTTGATGCATCAAAAGTCTATTGAAGTATAATATTCTGTACATGTTTCTCTTCTGCTTTCACAAAAATTATCACAGCTTTACAATTGGACGTTATTGACAGTAAGAGTATTTATTCTATTATACTAACCTGCAATGAGTGTGTAAGTAGAAGTGTAGATGTGGATGTGGTTTCTTTTAAGCTCACCCTCACCCTCACACCCACACCCAATGTAAACGCTTGTTATGATCTCGTTTATTGTATGCGATGCACACAATGCTGTTAAGTATTACCTGTATGTTTGTTATCATACTTTTATTTGCTCTCTTATCTCATAGATATTTTGTTTTGTGCTCATGGGTGCAGATCATGTGACTGCCAACCCAATGTAAAAAGAGAAGAGTCCAAAACATGGAACAACTTAGAAAAACAAATTAGCTCATTTGAAAATATATTTGTATATCTATTTCAAAAAAATAAAGAAGTACATATATATTACGGGCAAATATCTTCGAACTATCTCTATCCTAATAAATTGAAATAACGCATTCCCCAATAACTTAATAAGAAAGCAGCTGGATCGTCTTCGCTGAAACCAGTGCCATCATCTAAATCATAGACATTTCCATTCCATTTTTCAGAAGATCGTTCATCGGGTGGCAACATTTGTAATGAAGCTAGGCTCGAATTGCAGTAGGCTGGCACGTTGATTTGAACATCTAATCGATCACTATTGAATTGTTGCCAATTGATAAGTTCAAGTGGCCAACGTTGCATATACCAGATGCCATCCTTGGATAAGGAAGAACAATCAAAATCAGAAGATTTTGCAGATGATAAATTATGTTTTTTAAATAGATATTGGGTTTGATTGACTTGACCACTAACATAACAATAGATAAAGTTATAGAATGGTGATTTTTCCATTTGTTTGTATTTATGTGATAGATTTAATCCAACTTTCATGTATTCTAATAAGTGATCAATCAATTTTTGTGCATGTTCTTTTTGTTTTGGTGATAAACTAGTCGATGAAGCAACTGAATGAAATGCATGAACTAATGTAAAATATGATAAATATGCTAGTTCGTCATCGGAATAGCTATTATCACAAACAGCAATTGTCTTTTCATTGATAAGGTTGACATCATATTTATATGATTCAGTGAGAAGATAGGCACCATCGAGAAAACGTTCATCACCACTATAAGCGTAGGTTTGTAATAGAAAAGCTAATATTTGAAGACTATTGAGACCTCGAGTTTCTTGGTAAAAACTATCATTGTTCACTTGAATTGGATTCCAAATACCCCATGTTGTATGCGTGTGATTTTCACCAACTAAATACCAGTCATGAGTTAAAATATGGTTAGTAATGTTAAATGTGAGTATGTAAGCTCGTTGTCGCTCACTGTCATTGTCGGCTAATAAATCATGTACAAGTGGATAGATAAATTCATGGCCAACAATTTCGTCTGATGATGTATCACCTTTAAATTGTAGATTCGAATAAATGGGAGAAGGATACCAGTCAATTGTAGGAGGAAAATCAGTACGTTTTGCAAATGAACGACCAGGGTAGCCAAGAATACCTGTCAAGAAAATGATGACGAAAAACTAATCTATATATATAATGTTCGGTGTGTGTGTGTGTGTGTTTCTCTGTGCCGGGTCAAAGGTCAAATAAGACTCTAAGGGAGAGATCTCAAGGAGCTATTTTATGGGGTACTTATAGATCCTCAAGGACTATCCTATGGGGGTACCTATAGGTCCCCAAGGGCTATCCTGTGGGGATACCTATAGGTCCTCAAGGGCTATCCTGTGGAGATATCCATCGGTCCTCCAAGGCTATTCTATGCGGGTATCCAAGGGAGAAACATGATTCTGTGATTTTGTGATCTAAAATGATTTAAAATGATTTAACACGATTTAAAAATGATTTTAAATCATCTAAAATCAATTTTTCAAGTGATTTAACAAGATTTACAAATGATTTAATTTTGATTTTCAGATGATTTAAATCAGTTGTTTCCCCCTTGGGGGTACCCATAGGTCCCCAAGGCCTATTATATGGAGGTACCCATTGGTCCCCAAGGGCTATCCTATGGGTTACTCATAGGTCCTCAAGGGCCATCCTAGCGGGGTACTGATTGGCCATCAAGGGCTATTATATCGTGATGCCCGTAGGCCCTGAAGGGAGTAAGGCAATAGGGAGATAAGGCTACAAGAAATATAAGGCTATAAGGTCGAAGGCTACATTGCCTATAAACATATGTGCGATATGAGAGTATGAGGCCGTAGGGCTATCTATCTATATACATAATATCGAGTGTCTGTATGTATTTTACCGTGTGAAAAGTTAAATGTCTGAAGTCATGCGTTAAAGGACAAAACAGCCGTGCAGTATGCACGGGTTCTCGCTAGTTATCAAATAATGTTTCTATAATATGAAGATTACCTGAAACTTGATTGAGCAATTCTAAGGCCTCAAAATGTTTCCATGCTTGAATTTTGATCGTTGAATCTCGTATTACTGCATAACGAAAGACCTGACTTGCCAAATACATCGATGTCCAAAGGCCATCATTATCGTCTGGTCCTTTCATGCACGTGCGAATATCACCCCAAGAAGACATTTTACAGCTAGACACAAGACCGTATTTGTCGTGTCTACCTGGCTGATCGAGAAATCTTTGAAAGTGTTCCGCTTTTTGTGATAACGTCCATTTTTCAAAGCGAAAGACAGCTAGACCTCTATTAGTAACTGCTACTGCAGCACTACCTATATGATCCGATATGTCATTAGAACGACTCAGTATAGCTAATGAAGACACATTGACTTGCGACTCTCGATTTGGCATATATCTAGCACTGTTAAAGACACGCCATGCATTCAAATCGCTTGTGTTTGAATCGAACCGCATTACACCATGAACACCGCCGATCCATACACGACTCTCAGATAATTTCGAATGACTAACACTCAATGTAGTTATATTTGCAAATGGCAAATGTCCTATATCGGATCCAGGATTAGAAATTTGTCCTGCTAATCTAGAGAAATACCAATGAAGACGTCCCATTGACATAACTATTGGCGACAGTAGAGTTATTCCTGTACTTTGTCCGATCCATAATTTATCTTGTACATCATTATATACTAATGAAGTAATCGGTGCATCTATAAATGCATTAATATGTTCAAAACGCCATCCTTCATTACCATCATCATATTGTTGAATCCAAAGTGTTGTTTCACTACCAACAAATATTGTCCGTCGTTGTGAACTCCGTGCTAAAGATGAGACAGACACGTTTATTCCATGAAGGTAGGGACTAATCGACAGTGTCAAAAGATCCAATCCATGTAAACCTGAATCGCTAGCAATATACAACCATCCGGCAAGTCCCAAATCTTCTACAAATAACCCATCGTTGATTTTAGTGGTATGAAAAAGAACAGAAGGAAACGAAATGGTCTGTACGATTCTACAGGCAGTAGCGTCTGATTGATTACATAACATTAGTTGTACATCATCTGGCGTGATAAGGGCAGCTGAATAAGACGAAGCAGTCATTTCATTATGGGATGAAACCAAAAGACTGTTATTATTTTTTACATTAATCTCGGGTAAAACTACTAGAGCACCATTGGCAGACAATGACATCCAGGACATTTGAAATTGACTAGACGATGAATGTAGTTCATCATTTTTGTTCATCACTTCAGATAGAAGCCAAACTCCTTCAGAAGCTTGAGAATGATATTGTGGTAATGAAATGACTTGCCATACATAGTTGATATTTTTCAGTATAGACCAAGCAGTTGATTCATTTGCAAATGAAGCAAAAAGATAACGTTCAGCGATGACTTGTTCGTATTCAGTGTCTGGGATCGTTGTTATTTGTTCTCGATAGGATGTCTTTTGAATATTGTTACTCATCGACGATCGAATATTCGTCAATAATAGAAAAACAAGAAACCAAAAACGTACTTTCCACATAGTACGACCTTGTTAAAAGCGACCTATGGACACAAAAAACCGAAAACAAGAATTAAATTATTGTTGAAGTACGGTAAAAAGATACCTTCTGATAGTAACAGACTATTTAATATAAGTTGATAGAAGCAAAACTGAAAAGATAAGAGATAACCATGTGAGATATATAAGCCTTAAAATATATTTCAAGTACTCAAACTTTGCTCGATGTTTGAGAGAGACGTAGGAGAGCATTTATTATAAAAAGAAAGCTAACTGTCTGGAAGACTAGAGTTAAAACTCTCTTTTGATGCAGGAATAATTCATACTCTTGATTAAGAATAAAGGATATGTTTCGAAAGAATCGAGATACATTATTCTTCGAATTGATTATTTAGAAAAGTATTTGTATCTAAAAGAGTTTTAAAATTCAATGTTCTTTTTTTAATTATGATATATGTATTTGTTCTCATATCGAATCTTTCGATAATAATATTTTACAAATATTTTCCATACAATTCAACGCAGCCCGTAAGATACTCTTGTTCGTCTTAGGTTAGTCCTGATCAATAATGTTTCGTCTTTCTCGGTCTTGGATAGTAATAATTCACCAAAAACAGGATACGGAATACTCCTTAACACATCGCCATTTGCTTGTGTACTGGGATATTTTTCCTTGAACATAATGATGAAGACTACCGATATTTTTGTCGTGATAGTCAATCATGCATGTGTTGAAATAAATTTCTCCTGAAATGTCATGCGCGTAATTTCGAACAACGAAATTGCACATAAAGAAATTTTTATCGATTGAGAAAGTGTGGATGTATGTAATGGTATGCGTCCTTTGCTCATCCACACTTACAGTCATTCATACCCATCCCTACACTCACACATATCATACTTAGTTCTACTGGATGTACTCATCGAAATTGTTTCATATGGAATACTCATGGTATATCCGAGTACAAAAAGCTTGCTGTGAAAAAACGTGTATTGGTATTATTACTGTTGATCTATTGATTAGCATGAAGAATATCCCCTCCTCGAGACATAGCGAGCATGAATTTTGCTCGTGTAGAATTGACGAAACGAACAAGCTTCTTGTAATGATATCACTATCAGTGAATGAGAACGCAGAAAACATCAGATAGGGTTGCCTAAGATCTGATTAGTATTCGAAAATATGTCAAGCCCATACTATGAAAGTATATAAAGATAACTGTTCTACTTTCTTCAACGAATTTTGTTACCAAGACGAATGGGCAAATCTTCTTTGGCATTATTCATGATAAGTAGTAGGCATAGCTTCGATTGAATCATCATAAGCAATAGAACAAGCAAAGCATAGACATTGTAATGTTTCCGAATAGTGTTCTTTTAGGTGTTCTTCAGAGTTCTTGTAATAGTGAGAGAGAAGTTTCATCAATGGTTTGAGATGAACACCTAGTGTAAAGGGTTAATGTGGCGATCGTGCTCGCAGACACTATTATATAGAGACGAGTGGAAATCCAATCATAATAAAGTTGTGTAGAGATCTGTATGTATAATTTAAGAATGCTCACACCAGAAATATATCTCTTGACGGATTCAGATCAATGTTTGATACAAATCTGAAGCGATGTAACTAGAACACTAATCAAAGCAATCGTACAAGAGAGAAAACAACAATCTTTGTTTTTTTTCTATATTTCACGGTCTCTTCATAGCATTTGAATATTTGGAGTAGAATACTGCTTCACAAGCAAGGTGAGACCGGTGAAGTGGAGAGTAGAGAACTGTAACGTAGTTGTAGGTCTACCTAGAAGGGCAATGAATGTTGTGAGCAAATAGAACCAACTGAGATGACGAGAATCGGTAGAAGTGTGAGCGATCGAAACACATTGAAGAAAGTGGAATTGATGAGAGCTTTCGATGGCAATCGGTTCGATGAATGACGCTTATTACTTCTTTGGCTTTGAACCCCCGAATCAGTTCTCTACAAGGTTTCTCATCAAGGATCGAAATATTTTGTCTGCTCCTGATATTGAATATACATAGTTTCTGCAGAACCAAAGTCTCATTAGATGTTTTCAACAAGACATCTCCTACCATCAGATTGTCATCGAATGGAGTTACATGAATCCCTTTGATGATGTGAAGCTGAGTATTGTTCATAATGAGCCAGACACCATAGCGAGCAAAATTCGATCAATAAATCTGCTGTAGTTTCAATATGTTAACTTATATGCTGAAGATTGGTCGACATCCGGAACAATTGAAGCGACAAGATTTCCGTTGACAATAAGGTTGTCATTTCAGCGTCGCTCTTCAAAAGAATTTCAATGAAGTTTCTCAATTGGTTTCACCATGACGCCCATGAATATAGCTAATTTTGACGTCCTATGACGCTGGCATCAGTATTTGAAATTCAAACAAGAAAATCAGTGAGAGTGAATATTGTCACAAGTTTCATTGGGTTTGGACTCACCCCAAAATTATTTTACCTAGGTAGATAATCATAAACATACTTTTGGTATCTGTTTGTAGTTTCTGTCAACTGAAGATTGTTACTTACAAAGCATAATATCTGGATCTATTCTTTCAGGAAGCCACATTAGAAAGCCACCACTCAATGAATTACTCTCATCGAACATAGCTAGAAACCCGCTAGTAATATTTTTCTGTCAACAACATTTGGAACTCATGCTACCTCGCTAACAATGGGATGTAGCATTGACCATACAGGTTTCGAATCTCATTCAGAACGTGTTGATTTAAGTTTTGAATTCTGTAGAAAACTGGATTTCTAGATTACATTCTATATGTGTTCTTTTCCCTTTTCAAATTATATAACTTCTTAAAAAAAAACAAAATTCTGGTTTGAAGCATAATACAAGCTCATTTTTAAATGCAATTAAAAAAACAAATATTTTTCAAATTCGTCAATTCGAGTATAGACTGCTTAGAAAGACGTTTATTCGTGTTTTACTGGCGTCGTTCATGGTAGAAAAAACTAAAACAAGTGTATCATGTGTAAGGAAAAGACGCTAGAAACCTTTCAATTTCAATCAATGTTTTTGGAGATTAAAAGTAAATTAAAATTGATTCATCTCGAACAATATATTGAAATCGGTTAATATGATGAAAATAAAATTAGAAATAGTTATTCACGATCTTATTCATCTATAATCGAACATTATGAGTGTGGTCGATTTGCCTAACATAAAGCTAAACCATTTAAGTAGGAGTGTGCTCAAGATAGGATCTGAGAAATCGATTTCTACTCCCGTAAATAACTCTTTTACACGATCCCAATCAAACTCGTCGAAGCCCTTTTCTACAAAAACATTCCAGTGGACTTTTCACATAATTAAACGAACGTCAACAAGTGAAAATTTCTTCTCAAAAGACTTGATAGATTGATGAAATGAATATCGACACTATTCTCTGTGTCCAAATAACAGCAACATTAAGTGAAGCGCATCTACAAATGACAGTTTCATCACATACCCTATTAATCTTAATTTAAATAGTATTTTCTAACATAGAATTGAAATCTGACTGTGCAGTCTTCGGAAAATATACAAAATGCTATAACAAAGAGAAAACACAAGAAAGAAAACGGTTCATTCCATGATTTTGTGATTCTATTGGATCCTAGTGCCTCCAACAGTTCTAAAATGATTCTGGCCATCGTAGTAAAGAGAAAATTGGCTGTTATGTTATCGAGTAGCGAATATGCAAACATTTATGATTATTATTATTATTTCACTCAAGAAATTCAGTTTCACGAAGATAATTAATTTTAATAAACTTTCATTGAAAAAATTTTTTACATTGGAGAAGTTCTCGTTGTAGGAAAATTCTTGGGCCAATTAGACCCTAATAGAGTGTTTCTTTTAGTCAATCAAGACTCAAGATGATCCACCTGTCACAATCTGCACGAGAAGGGAGTTTCAAGGTTCTACTTCTATATTGCCAGACTCCTCTTACATTGTGTTTCACCAAACAGAAAAGAACGTGCACTTTTGGGAATACGTTCAATATTTCGATCGCTTTGTTTCAATGACAGAGAATAAAAGGAAACAAAAAAAGAACAAGTATTCCAAATCGTTTCTGGTACATGTAAAAAATTTCTATTCTGTCAGATTTATTACAGTACAGAAAGTAGGGCGAATATGATTGTTTGTGGCCTCGATATTTCATAGAAGGGAGGATTTGGGAACTGAAGCTTATAACAACTTTTGTTCTATTAATCAAGATCTATCTAGTCTAAAACTTTATGAGTTTTCAGATGAGCTATTCTTCAATAGTACCAGAAAGGAGAAATCTACTTAATTTACTAGGCTAATCATGAACAAGTAATTTTCAGGTATTCAATCACTAACAAATTACTAACTTACATGTTATTCGGTGACTACTAAAGTGCATGTTACGTTCCAGCATATGTGTTAAATGCCGAAATGAGGCTTCAATTTGAAATTCACTTGAAATGTTTTCTGAGTAGGTCTACTGTATGATCACGAGCGCCAGCTTTTAAAGTTACAAGTTCTAGATAACCTATGACAATTAAAACTGTGCTTTCTCAATTTCTATTTCATGCATAATTTGATTGAAAATATACATAAAATCATCCATGTCAACATGAATGGGAGTGTAATAACTACCATGTCCTTTACAGATCCAGTAATGATGTTCCAAATGAAGACTCATTTCAGCATACATTTCAGGAAAAGTCATTCCAGTCGTATATCCAATCTCAATGACATGTGTTCCTGGCGATGACCATAGTATATTCATCATTCCAGCACCATGAGGACCAATAATTATTCGAGCTCGACGAAATAAGGCAATATGATCACGAATATGTCCTTGAGCTTCGAAGATTTCGATATGAAGATCTGACCATAATTTAGATTTATTGAGTGATGATGCTATAAATGTAAACATATCTGAATGTTCAACAATTGATCGTGCATCTCCATCTTTTCTTTTTATTAGAATAATACTGTCTTTTTTCTCGGTCACTGTTAAGTCATCAGTGGCCATAGCTCGATGAACAAGTTGCATGTCTGTTCGATCATGAATGTAGTGCGCATTGTCTTTATCTCCTACATAGGGCCATGGTTCACTGCGATAAACAATATTTGCGAAGTGATTAGGACGAGTATCTTTATCAAATGGAACAATACGATCACGTGTAACTATACCACGTTCAACAAGGACATCAATCAATGGATCAGCGACACCACCTTTTGAAACAAGAACTTTGGCTGTTGTTGGCACAGTAGCAAGCAAGCGTAGTAATCTTGGTAATTGCTGAGGTGCAAAATGTCCTGGTGCTTCAAAATAATTTCCAAGAGAGTCAATTAATTCAGTATGTCGATATTCACTCTTGATTTGTGGAATGTTAGAGATGACGTCATTACTACATCGTTTATTGGTCCATTTTTGAAGATGAAAAGTGGCATGCTTAGTAAAAACTATTCCAGGTACTTGTGAATGACAGTAACCTGTATCGACAAATGCATTGAATACAGCAATAGTTACAAATCGTTTGGTTGCTGGAAGGAAATTATCAAGTTCTGACTGTGGTTTACTGCATATAGCCCAGTCATGATCGATGTGAAGTGAAGAACATGTATCAGTCAAAGAGCGAGCACGAGGTAATGGATGAGGAATCAAATTAGGAAGACGTGCAACATTGTCTACGATACATCCTTCATTAGGATGAGAACGAAAATAATCGAGAACATCATTCACAACTGTTGCTGATGCGGCCTTGCATGCTGATGACTGCGATGATCGAACTATTGATGCTTGGCAACGTCTAAATTCGCCATTCTTATGCCAAGTCCAATCGAATAAGTGACTAACATTAAATCGTTTGACCCAGTTTGGAATTTGCCACTGTTCAAACACTACTTCTTCAGACTTGGACAATTGTAACGGAATGAGCGGTATCATATAGGATGGATTGGGACAACTCGGTAAACGAACTTTGAAATACCAAGTTAACATGATCATTGTGAAAAATGCAACAACCAATTTTGTATTAATCTTTCGCAGCATTTGTCAACAGTTGTTTTCGATGATTTTTGATACTTTCACTTACTTCAATAATACATAGCATAAAATCTCAAATCATAAATATATGTTAGAATAATAGTTTATTTAGATTAGATATTGATGTTTTTACATTAAACCAAAACTACTCAGAATACAAAAAGCAGATATTCGATCGAGATGATACATTTAGAGATCTATCAATAGTATAAGAAACACTATTCCATGATATCTCAGTATATTATCAAAAAAAGACTAAACTCTCTCAAAGATTGGTCAAGAAAACTCGTTTCAGAGTATGGTTTTAGATTTGTCTATGATAAAAAGTTGAAGTTTTCAAGAAAATCTTTCTTGACATCTGAAGACTATTTCTTTCGGAAAACATCTACTATGCACCAATTTTTGATCTATTCCACAACATAGAAGATGATTGATGCTATTTAAGACCAAATTTATCTACTGTTTGAACTTATTTCTATAGAAGTAATTCATTTTAGCGTAGTTTCTCAGGTCGTTTACTTGTTGGCGAGGATGAATAATGCGACGAAAGAATTACCTAGAATGCATTCACAAATAAAGTCATTACTGTTTTACTCATTTTTTTACTTCTGTGATTCTGCACTTCTTCAATCGTCACTTTTCACAGATCAACTCTTTTTTCTTGCCCATTAGTTAAAAATGCCCTTGTTGGAATTTTTTCGTACTAGAAAATATACAATAATTTTGTAAACATAAATTTCTTCTACTCGTCAATGAACACTGTCCGAAGAGTATTTACGATACAATCATCGAAATGATTTTTTGCCACGAAGTTTTAAGAGAAAGACAGATGCAGATCGATTGAAAGTCGTGTGGTACACTACTACCTATGAAAAGAATTTCGTATTTAGAATGTGTCACGTGTTTACCCTTACTGCATCCTCAATATGTACTCCTGACTATTTCATTTCATTCTCAATCAGAACTATGATTTACTACAATGTGACACACAAAATTCATCCAAACGGTTCATATCGAAAAAAGTCGATGACACTGATGGAGTTGAGGGTGTAGATGTAGGGGTGGGTGTGGGTGTGAGTCTTATAATCTGGATCTTCTCTACACCAATACCCACACCCACACCCATACATGACCAGAGCCACACCCACACCCCGACTCCTTTTTTCTCTGTCAATTAACGGAATATTTCTAGTACCCTTTTCACGATTAGACGATCCTGAATGTATCCTTTTCCGAATACTTTTTAGCATCATAAAATTACACTTCGTGAAAAATACTGAAGTAATACAGTTGTTTCCGATTTGTTATAACAAGCCAGATTAATACATGAGATGCTCATGGCGCAGTCTAGTGATACTTAACAGATCCTATTTCAGATTTGAAGAACGTTCGTCAAACTATACAGTAAAAATACAATTGTCACAATTTCATGTTTTGTCGCTCGATATACTTGTCAGTTTCTTGGATGACATTACATTAGGTACATTAAAAAGCCATTGCTCTCTATTAATAATTTCGCACTCTTTTTATGCGGCATGGAATTAACTGACTCCTGAAATATCGATTATCTAAATAAATGGTATTAGAATGAGTAAGAGAGGAAAGCCGCAATTCGACTTAGTTCCTGTTTCAAAGCAATAGTCTGGTATTACAGAGATTCCTATGAAATCGCCTATATGCTAATGAAATTCATGCTTATCTGACTGATCAATTAGACTTATATTCTGAATTGATAAGCAAGGTTTTCAAAGTGGTTTTGGAGCAGCACTAATAGAGATTTCTTCATACCCTAGTTCATCTCGTGATTCATGAACTATTCAAGACTCTCTAGCGTCTTATCATAGAAACAGAACAAAATGATTTTGTTTGGTTGTTTACTTGTTCATTTAAGTATCTCTGCAGTTTTTAATAATACTATGCAAGAAATCAGATAGGTTACCTTAGCTAACTTGTCTTTTGCTTCATATAGTTTTCTTGAAAGTTGACATGCATTTTATGCAACACAAATCTGGTTTACTATTCTTTTCCTCTACTACTTATGCTGATAGTTTTCTTGCATTTTACAAAAGAAATTGAAGAAATTTGTTTAGTTTACTTTCCTCTTTCTTCATTCAGTTTTTTTGAATGCTGGCGCTACTTTAGAAGAAAAATAGAATCAGAAAAATAGCTTTATTTTTTGTGTCTCCAATTAGTTATTCCAATTACTGCCCAGCATTCTACAAGAATAGCCAGATAGATCAATTTATTTTCTTTTTCCCATTGTTTCTTTAATTTTCCTGATCATAGCCTCTCACTTTAGGAGAGAAATCCAATAAACAAAATTAATTTATTCTTCTTATTGTTTAGTTATTGCAATAACTGTGCAGTATCTTATCAGAAAAATCGATTACATTAGTGTGGTTCCATTTTCCTTTCGTTATAGCCATTGTTGTTCATGACCTTTATGAAAAAAAATCAAATAAGGCAGTTTTGTTTGGCTCTTTATTATGTATATAGTGCCTTTTATAGTTGATGAGTATCTGATGAGAAAAATGGAATAAGTTTGCTCACGTTTTCATTTACATAATTCTCTTTCTAGATAGTTAATCAACTCTTTATGGACTAAACTATGTCAATATAATCCACATTACTTTAATTTTTCTTGGTTTACTATTGTGAGGTTCCCACTATTTTTGAAAGAAAATCGATTAACTTTTTTTTACTCTAATTTTCTTCAGCTTGATTAAGTTCTGCTGACAGTTGTAGAGTCTTTTATGACCCAAACGGAAAAAAGATAACTTACTTTTTTGTTGTTTTTTCGTCAGCCAGGCATTTTTTAATTTTTTCAACATGTTGTGAGATAGATAGAACGAAACCGTTCAGTCTCGTTGCTCTTGCACGCAGTCTTATGTGCTACTGCATTCGAGAAATGATTCATTACTACGGAATTGTCAACCGTTTAGGTAATTTAAGGATCGTATCGATGACTCTCTCGTAACCGCTGCATAGTTCATAAAATAAAGGCATCCGTTGACTGGCTCAGAAGCTTCCTTTAGGTTAGTGATGGCCGTGAACACTTTTCTATAGGACTTCACATACCCTTTTATAAACTCTTGGCACTATTCATAATGTTCATGAATACTCTCACATATCTATTTAACGATTGGTTTTAAGATTATCTGAAAGCAGTTAGGAATTTCATGTTCTCTTAGGAAGGATTTATGAAATCGCAACGTAAATCAAACCCCATAAGGATTTATAGATAATATAGATCCTTTCGAAAAACCTTTCACGAGTGGTATTCGACAATTAAAAACCTTTTCATATACTCTTTTTAAAGAGTTTTTGAAAGGGCTTACGAAGATTTCATAAACACATGAAAGGTTTGCCATTTTACGAATTTTTTTTACCGTGTAGTTGACAGGTAATTCAAAATGAATTCATGTCTATGGTTTTCTTTTTAATACCGAGCAATATAAATTCGCTAACGTGTTGGAGACAAATTTTTACCCTTCAAAAGATAATCCAACAAAGAACGAACAAACATTTTCACCTAGGCAAAACCTATATGAAACAGCAGAATATGACCGTGCGTATTGACGAATCGATGAAAGTAATTTGGTATTATTCACACTTGTCAGATGAGTTGTCAGGATCCTAAGCATCTTTCCCAGTGCGAATAAAGTTTAAATAAAACACTTGATGAAGACAAAATAGATTCTTATTCGTCTCATATCCTTTGTTTCTAAAGTTTGAAGAGTTGAAATTAGGTTTATGCTCACAACCAATTTTGTTTAAGCTAGAGTCATTTATAGAAAAGTTGTTTTTATGAAAGTGCTCTAAAACGACGATAAAGCATTTCTTCGTTTTCCTTTCCGTGTCAATAGCCTGACCCACAAATGCCTCGATTAACCTTAGCTAAGGATGTGAGTCTTTTCTTCTCGCACGTCCACACTCTTACCATCATTTAACACAATCCTTTCGAAATGCAATAAGGAAGTATTTCATATATGAAAACTTCAACGCTTTCTTAAGATTGTGTTCACAAATAGAGCAATAAACACAAAGGCTCACAAAAGGTTAGTGATACAAAACAAGAATCAAAAGTAGCTGTGAATTCGCTAGATGAATTTTCGAAAGACTTATTGCTTTTAGTAAAATTAAGAAAGAGACATAGCGTTGGTTTATATCATTGGTTTCCCTACCTATTCAATAATCTTCTTTGAACAAAAAGATGATTCGAATATTTTTTGCAAATACCTAGGTGTAGAAATGTGTACCAAATAAAGCCTCAATTCTTATATTAACATCCGATTATCGAAAATAAAAAATTTTATATAATGCACTAAGATTTATGTTTCGAATAATTTTAATAGAAATAAGTTATTAGAAAACAACTCTTTTGTACATTTGTCCTAGTGGACATTATTTGGTTATTCAAAACATGAATTTATTTTGCAGAGAAACGCATACAAGTAATCGAATATGTTTGCTGTGAGGGTTTTCATCTACTATATAATATCTTGAAGTGATGCGACTGCTGAGTATTGGTTCTTGGAACGGAACGATCACTTGTCGTTTTAGTACATGCATATTGGGGAAAATATTTGAAACATCTAATATTTTTTTCGAACCAAACGGACATACAAAGACATGACTTGCATATTTTATTTTTACATCATCAAATTGAAGCTTTTACAAGTATACGAGTATGAGAAAAGATAAACTTTCATGCATTTTTATACGCAGAAGATGCATCACAAGAATACTCTTCATTTTCGGTGGTTGTTAGTCTTAAAGAGCTTATTTCAAAAAATCATCTTTTACCATTGAAAGATTCATTGATAAATATCTAAATACACTTTCTTTCCTTAATTTTTAAACTGATAGAAATTAAATAAAGGGGAAGAGTAGTTCAAAGTTATTCTGATAAACTTTTCATCTGACTACATTTGCAAAATAGAACCATTCATTTGACCTTTTGAGGACGGGAACTTTATATAAAGATAAGGGTTCCGGATCGACTCGTAAAATACTTGTGTATACCTCTTATAGCACTATTATCATTGGCCCGCTACCACAGACTATGAACCTAATACTTTTAAAGATGTAACAATATTCTAGATTAGGTTTTCATCCATCTTCCTTGCTGTGCATAGACTTTCTTTGGATGTGATTGTGGACTTATTTCTTCTCAACCCATACCCACATCCAAAGACAAGTCTATACATAGCAAGAAAGATGAACGAAAATCTAGTCTAGAATATTATTGCATTACTAAAAGTGTTAGTTTCATAATATGTGATAGCAAAAAGATGATAATGATGCTATAAGAGACATCGGCAAGCAATTTACGAGTCGATCCAGTATTGTTACCTATATATAGGCTGCCCATCTTCAGAGGACTACAATAACGTTTTCAACCTGATACATTGCATACACATCTTTCATTGTTTAAATTTTGCGTCTAAGATTCTCATGTGCATTGTATTTTTTGTTTAATTACTATATTAATGTAACTTCTTCTACAATTGGTTCACTTTTTTTATTGACATAACTTTTCAAGCGCTACTAAATGAGCTAATTCGTACGATCTAAACAGGTAGGCCGGATGATAAAACATTGACTCCACTATTGATGAAGTCCAATTTTTAACTTTTCCACTTTTGGCAGTTTTCAAGTAGAATCGTATTCATTTCACTTCTAACAAACATCATATTTGCAATCAATACAAAATGAAGTCGATTTGTGTAAGTTACAAACTTTTTCTTCTACTTTTTTTCGATTAAATTTTTCATCCATAGTACTTCTCAGAGATATGTGAAAAAATTAATTTAATTAAAAAGCCATGTTGGCATCGGAAACCAAACCTTAAGCTGGTAAAATACTTTTTGAAGACATAAAGACGTGTGACTTAACAATAAAATGGTTGTTTTGATTAAAGTCATTTTTTTTTATATATTTCTAAGGCGACCATCGGTGGAAATTTGACCGAAAAAAAGTAGAAGAAAAGTTTGGCACTTACATAACTCGACTCCATTTTTGTAATGCTTGCAAAAAATGTTTGTTGGAAGTGAAACTAGTAACAAGCTACTTGAAAACCATTTAATATCAGCCAAAAAAGTTACAAAATTGGCCTCATGCATAGTGGAGTAAAGATTTATCGCAAGAAAGAACAAACTGCTTTCAATATCAAAAATCAATTTAAAAATCATTCGAATCATATGAAATCATGTGACATCACTCGAAATCACTGAAACCAGTTCGATTTCTCTTGATTTTATCGTGTAATCCAGCTTTTTTAGAGCGTACAAATTATTTCATTTTTAAGCTATTCAAAAACTCTATTAATTATAAAGTGGATTAGTTGTGGAGAAGTCTTCATTAACAAAATATTTCACACTCCAAATTTCAGCAATGGAAGATTTGTATACGGTCTAGTAGATTAAAAACATTATTTTAGATCAATGGGTCTATTATGAAAATGTAGCCGAAAAAAAATTCGAATGTTCAAATTGCTAACTGGCGTCAATTACTAACTGCCCATTTAGTATGCCGTGAAGACAAGCCCTGTTCACACCTATCAAAGAATTAAAATATCTCTATGTTAAGGAACTGATTATCTTTCATTCTATACATGACTCAGTTAGATTTGATCTTCAAAATTAGAAGGAGCTAAAATGCGTCCTTATACGCCTATGTTCTTTGTGACAATCACGTTCTCAAATAAATTAATCTGTTCTTTTTTTTTTGTTACTGACTTTTTCTTTTTCTTCAACATACTGATACGCCGTAAAAGATAAGACTCTTTATACGAATATGAAGTTCCATAACCTTGTTAATAAAACACAATATGTGTTTTTTACTGCTGTATCTGATAATTAGTGGCCCATACGGGATTAATAAAAACAGTAAGTTGAAAAAAGAAAGAAGTTTCCCTTAGATTGTGTTCTGTAGGTAGAATCTTGTTCTTCTCCAAATAGTGCTAACCTCGTGTCATCCACAACCATGAGAATATTCATCAAGTCTTCGTCTTTTTTACTTCGTGACTGACGACAAATAGTGCTTTTTTCATCGAAATATTTTATGCAGCACAACCGAGTTTCTCTAGTATATGTTATTGAATTCAAGCACTTGAACAAGTAACTTGATTCAAGTAATATCGAAAGTCACAGCCTATTGAGGAGAAGCGAGGTTGGTCAGGCAAGTAGGCCAAGGCAAAAGGATTAAATCGATACCTACCTTCATCTGTCGATTGCCTTTCTACCGAGAATGCGACAAGAAGCGAAAGTTTTTGTTCATTTTTTTTCGTCTTCTAGTATTTCACTCTTACGTGTAGAGCAGCCCGTTGTCAATATTGACTTGAATTTGATATCATATGAGAGCACATATTATTTATCAAAAAATTCACATAAATCGATGGGAGAATGAGTTTCTCATTAAGGAAAAGCCACTTTATACGAAGAAAAAGATCGTTAAATGGAAAAATTGAAGATTTGTCTATCAGAGCGGCTTTAATAATATTTGTAAGTGGTGTCTGTTTATGAACATGAATTTGCTAGTCAAAAACAATGATCAAATAATTATAGAAGGAGAAAAAGTAGGCAGACAGATGGAGAAGAGAGAATAAATAAATATTATTATGCATGATTCAAATGAGACGAACAGAAAAAAAAACATGTGAACAAACAGAAGCAGACAAAAAGTAACATTGTATAATAAATGAGAACATCAACTTCTTCAATTTGACAATTTACCATGAACTGTTTTAGTTTTCGAATAAATATGTATTTTTTTGGTGTATAATAACCAAGAAAATAACGATCAATATAATGAGTAATAATATCATTTCATTATTTATAAAGAAGAGAAGCAGCAATGAAAAGAATCATGAATAACTTGAGGTCTTCCGAATTATTATGTCGTTCTCAAGAGATTTTTCTGAAAAGAAATCAATTGCATATAATGTAGAAAAATAACTGCAGATAGTCAGATAAGATAGACTGTTTATGATCAATTTTTTAATAATGAAGTCAAGAAGTGTCATTTTTTATATATTAAAGTTGATTTATTAAGAGATACATAGGATTAATGATATAATTTGTCATTTATAATGAAACAGAAACATAATGAAATAAAGAAAGAAGACAAATAACAACAAAATGAATTAATAAATGCACAAACTGTTATAATGCTCGAATTTTTCTTTCCTTTTCTTCTTTGCTCCTATCATTTTTTATTGCTCAATTTCTGATAATTCTTAGAAAAGAGAAGCTTTATTGCCTGTCCTAGGCATCATTCTTCATCAATAGATGCTTCAAGCTAGCGGTGAGCCTATTCGCATATATAAGTGTTACGCCATCGAATGAAGTACCCTCGAATATCTCTTGCCATATTTTGTGAAAAGAAGAATCAAAATGAATTAAAGATGGTGTATAGATGAAGTGGAGAGGAATGTTCTTACCAAATTCTATTTCATTTTTCTTTTTTTGATTTCATGCTGAATCTAAGACTGACTCTGTAAGTCTCAAATGATTGTTTCCTAAAAGTAAATTGGGTGTTGTTTTCTACCGTTAAGTCCGAAAAGAAGCGTTTCATTTGTTTATACATAAATTCTGGTGAATATTTATTTGAAAGGAGCATGATTCTGGTTTTTCAGTTCGTATCACAGATCTTTTAGGTTAGAAAATACACGAATTGCTCGTAGAGTAATTGCATGTAAGGAATGGAAGGGAAACAACAATGTTCTACCAAGTCCGAAAATGAAAATTTGAGCTTTTTACGAAGCCGGTAATAAGAAATTTGAGAAAAAGTTTTATTAGCGTTCTTTGATCGTATTTGATCAGAGCTGGCTGAGTTTTCTATGGAAGTGTTCCTTTTGACATATGCAGACGGTATTGTTGCAATGAAGCTTAGGCACATAAGGTTAAACAAATCATAAAAACCTATAAATTTGAAATATACCAAAAGCACTAAATCTCACTGGTCTTGAAATTTATATAAGTGTTTCTTTTGATTTGATTTGTTATATAAATAGAAAGAAACGAGGCATGCTTTTTGAAAAAGCTTGTTTCATTGTTGTGAACCACACCTTTGTCAATATGATGATCGTACAAAAAGTCATAGATACGATTTCGTAATTTGAGATTTTCACGATCAAAAATTCATTTCTGGTGAACATGACCATCGTAATTAGGACCAGCACAAAAATCAACATTGGATGGTACGCTTAAGACTCAAAAGTAATTTTCGTTAAAAGTTGACCTTAGGAAAACTACAGGTCATTTTATTCCAAAATAACAGCGAGAAGGTCTAAGGCCCAAAACTGAACAAAAATTAGTTTTCATTATTAAATATACTATTCAACCTAGGTTCTTGTACTGATTCTAAATATGATATTTATTTTCATTGGAAATGAGTTTTTGATCCTGAAAAACTCTGATTACGAACTGGTATCTATGGCTTTTTGTGCTATTATCATATTGATAAAGCTGTGGTCCACAACAATGAAACAAGCTTTTTAAAAAAGCATGCATCGTTTTTTTCCTAAATATATGACAAAAAAAATCAAAATAAAATACTTGAATAAATATTAAGACTACTGAGATTTGATGTTTTTAGTATGGTTCAGTTTTTGGGCTTTTCTGGTTCGTTTAACCTGACACGTCTAAGTTCCATTGCAAAAATACAAAGCTTTTTCTCAAAGTTTTAATTGCTAATCCCTTAAAAAGTTCAAATTTTCATTTTTAGGCCTAGTAGAACGTTTGTGAAAAAAATTTTATTACTCAACAAATGGAGTAAATTGCCCAAAATTCATTCGTGATTGTGTAGCATATACATGTCGGTTATTAGTAAGTTAAAGAATCATTTAAATGTGTACCTATGAAAAGTTGATGTCTTAGGAAGATACTCTCGTGAAGCCTGTCGGATCTATCTGTAACCCTACTCATAACAGTGTCCATTATCCGTTGTTTTATCTTCAAATTCAATCTTAAATTTCTTTTTACACATCATGACTGCTCGAGGGTTTTGAATACAATAGTATGGAAAGACACAAACAAGTAGTATTTTCGAAGTTTTTTACATAACAATCGATCGGAAAATCTTAAAAACAACACTTTTAGCGGTAACTCGACGAGCTTTATCTCACCAAGTCCAAAAAATCGGGAAAAAGTCTTGCTCAAATTTCGATTTATCGGCACTGTATTATTAAGTATGAGAAATAATAAAGAAATACTATCAGCATTTTTCATTTAAGTTTTGTAAAAAATATACTTCAACTAATAAGGACTGATGCGTATCAAACAACAGGTGGAGAGCAGCATCAAACTACAATAATCATTAGTGAGTATAATATATTATATCATTAATAATTTTGTTCCTATTGTATTATCAAGTTTTCAAATAAAGCATTTAGTCTAATATGTACTCATCAAATGGTTTGTATTCAACAGTCTTTGTTCACGAGAATGCTACTGTAGAAGATCATTCTTATTTGGACACTACTTATTACACTACATTCTGAATAAGACATACAGATTAGAACATTGACACAGATATTCTTAAGACAAACATTTACGAAAATTAATCTATAGCAGTGCTTATAAATAATACTAAACGCATGACATAAATATATAAATTGTTTTCAAGCTATTTCTCAAAAATTTTCAAAGCGCAAGTTACATTGCTAATTGATGGAGAGACTTGATTAATATTCTATGCATTTGATTAAACTACAAAGCGATAGATTATTTGTTAAAAGAACTTATAAAAGATATCCTCGCATTTCTCTACTTCCTAGATATTAAGGTACCACTTAGTTACAAATTTACGCAAATTATTGCGCAAATCTTCAATCGCACACATTCGATTCGATCAAAATATTTGAAATGTTTACATCGTAAAATTTTTGCCATTTCAAGAGGCAGCTAGACATTACATTTGATGTCGAAGATTATCTGACCTTCCAATCATTGATCCACTTTTTTATCTCGGGTCTGTGCTAAATTCGTTAGACACTCGAAGAACGTTATGTTACCTGCTTCAAGATATTTACAGTGTAAAAACACGTTACTTTTTCTAGTAAGAAGATAGAAAGTACTATTCGTTGAAATAATGGTAAAGAAAGTGATTGAGAGTGTGATTCATGTGTTCGCGCTCGTCCACATCCTCATTCTATAACTTACATGTTTCTGACATCAATATAAAGGACTATTGCGTGATCAGATCGATTGAATCAGTAATCCTATCCATTAGTTAAACTCTATGAATAATCTACTTTTATGAATGTCCGTAAGGCAATAAATGTGATATATTATAGGCATAGGAGTTGATAGTGAATCTAATTTGTTTCTGTTAAACCAGATGTGAAACAGACATACACATCATATATAATGGCCAAATGAAATTGAAGATAATAGGTTAGAAAAAATCAGAGTTTCACTAATCCTTTGTATGCCGATACAATCGGGCGACTACAAACAAAATATGTCTCTAAAAAAGGTTGCTTATTAATCCTGTCTTAATCTCAACTTTGATAATGTCAAAAACAAAACAAAAGAATAAGATATATTATCGTTCTATATGTCGCTTTTTATCATGTCGTAAGACGTATAAAAACGCAGAGAAAAATTTGAAATTTTACAGTAACTTTTTTTGTTTTAGACATTAGTACAAGTAAGAACGAATTTTACTTTTTACCAAAGATCATTGAAATCGAAGTTTGACGTGATTATTGCTGAATCATACAAACATTTATTTCAAACAAGGAAGGTAAAATCTTTCGTTTTCTGTTATTCATAAATTCGTAATAGATTGTATCTATGGCAAAACTTATCAGTTGTTGAATACGCTAATCTTAGAGAATCAACATTTCCGTCATAAATGAGGAAAACTTAACAGTAAAATGATGCTGCAATACTTTCTTTTGTAAGTTAACAAAAAATTTTGTGTAAGCCTTGACAAGTGTAATTGATTTTCTATGCATTTAGATTATTGATATTTGTAAAAAGTACAATCGGCGGTGAGTCTCTTTAATAGTTAACGTTCTCAAAAAGAAAGTTTGAGTTCTACTTTTATGAGACAACTTGATTTTCAATCATTATAGATGAACATGTGAAACTTTTTTCGTTACAGTAAACAGTCGTATGACAATTAACGACGACATAATTGATAGTGTACCAGATTACACACGGTTTTTTACGGTCGATGAGCTTTTCAATCATACACGTGCCGCGGCGCTTCAACATCCGAAACTTACACGATATCAGGTCGTTGGATATTCTCGAAATGCCGAAGCAATTCCAATGTTAAGTATTGGGAATGGATCTAAGTCCGTCTTACTATATGCATGTCCACATCCGAATGAACCGATTGGTTCAATGTTGGTAGACTTTCTACTTGATGCTCTTTTCAAACATACAGAATTACTCATGAAATATACATGGCATCTATTGCCATGTGTCGATCCGGATGGAACAAGACTCAATGAAGGTTGGTTTGTAGGTCCACTTACTATTCGTCTTTATGCACAATATTACTATCGACCAGCTGTAGAAGAGCAAGTTGAATGGACCTTTCCAATCACGCATAAAAAATATAGCTGGAACCAACCACCGAACGAAACACAAGCATTGATGAATGCAATTCAGCTCGCTCGACCAGATTTTGTTTATGGCTTACATAATTCTGGTTTCGGTGGAATGTATTATTATATTAGTCCTCTTATGTCTGATATATTTCCTGAACTAGAACGATTGCCATCTTTACTAGGTTTGTTTCTTGCAACAGGTGAACCGGAAACTCCTTGGATTATTCAATTTGCACCTGGTATCTTTAGATCAATCAGCCTTCGTACGGCATATGATTATTATGAAAAGTATACAAGTAGCGATCCTGCAAGTATAATGAGTGGAGGTGGTACCACTTTTGACTATCTTGAAGATATTGGTTTGAACAATAGTATTTTTTTTATGGCTGAATTACCACATTTTCAATTACCTGCTGCCGCAAATGATACGATTATTCCGAATATGACGCGGCGTGATATTCTATTGTTAGGTCTTGATAAAGACGATGAAAGTAGTGTAATACTCGTAAACTTGCTCGAGCGTATACAAAATATAATGACACTTGAGTCACCCTTCTATCGTGCATCGCGCTCACTATTGAGTTTATATAGAACACGTGCAACTGGCCTTCGCCAAGCACTTATTAATGATAACTCAACTCTTATACCAGCCACAGTTGCTAGTCGAGTGGATGCACTTTATATTTCAATGTTCTACAAAATGCTTGTGGCTAGCATGTTCAATCGTGCAATTTTATTGCAACTCAGTCAATCACCATCGAATGCCAAGATACTCTACGATGCTCATATTGAACTTGAAAGCTATCTCACTAATTGGATTAATGATATTGAACAAAACTTGTCATATTCACCAATTAGTATTCGTAAAGTTGTACAAGCTCAACTTGGTGCAATGTTAGCCGTTCTACCGAAAGTTTATTCGATGTAATATATCTTCTCCTTGCGTACTAAATTGTATTAGATCAGAGTCACACACACGATTACTTTTTTGCCTATTCTTATCCTATTAATAAATAAATGTCCTATGAAAAATGTTTAGAGTTTGAATGACAGTGTCATTTTTTTTTCTTTTAAATCATATTCAGAATATATACACATCGATCCTTTCGTATTCTGGATTCCTTCCGAAATGAGAAGTTCTCAGTTGTCGTCCTTCATTTTCTTGTTACAGCCTGCTGAGAAATTCTTATAACGTAGGAACAGTTTGAAATTCTATTTGATTCGACAGGCATCATGTAGAAAACTCATTCTATCCTATCGGCTATCAATATAAAAGGAAATTTTATTATATTTAATTTAACTCACTTCAACAACAAAGTATTTCAATCTTACTGTTGTTGCAATTTCACAGTTATTTGTGAACCTTTGAACAGTTTGTATGTAACTGAAATGTTACGTCTATACATACAAATGGATTCGACTAGTCACACCATATTTGCGATATAGTTCAATTGATCATTCAAAATACGTTGTTAATTAAAAATAAAGTCTAATTTATAAGAAAATCAATATTATAATAGCTTGAACATATCTAGTTTTAATATGGAATTGATATTTTTCTACAATCCAAAAAATTTACCTTGGCTTTCGATTAACTTCATTTGTAGAAAAATAGAAAATCACTATGGATTTCTGCAAGTATTAAAAAAATTGTTTAAATATTTACAGAGAATCGGGTGAACAACGGTTTACAGATAATGATTGTTCAGTCGTATACCTATAGTATTTGTTCGTTCTTTTGGTGTTGATAAAAACAATGAATAACTTCTTAATTAAATCTTCTCATTCTTGGTAGGAGATACTCGAAATACTTCTTCAATGTCATTCTTTTAATTCATCTTTTCTTTGTTTTAATATGTGTAATTTCTTCATATTGAAAATAGGATTTTTCATTTTGAGACATCCTAATTTTAGTTCACGAGTTTGTTTTATATATGAGCACTTTATCAGTATTTTTTTGCTTAAATGAATTCTTCAATTCGCATGCGTCTATTAGTAATACTTTGATTTGTATTCTGTATGTACAATGCTGTAGAATTGATATTGTCTCCATCGAATGAGTATTATAAGCTGTGACCTTTGAGTATTGTCAAAATTTTATATTGTGTAGTTACTGATGGAATTTGACTTTGTTTATGTAGACAGAAAGTTGTAATAAATTTTTTCATTTTCTATAAAATTTCCAGATTGTGTACCAAATCATTATTGATCACACTGTTTTGCATTCGATTCTTTTTTGAAAAAGGTGTTTATTTGAGTGAATATGAATGTGAGACCGAAAATAAAGTTATATGTGATTGCTCAGAAGCTGTTAAATTAATTTTTTAGTTATTTCATGCTCACCCCACTATCTGTGATCGACTATAATTTTTTCAGTTCTCTCTCCCTTACCAAAATATTTTCTTCCTTAATAAAATATGCATATTTAATGAAAATTCTGCAGTCAATAGAATTTGTGTTTTATTCAAAGATCCTAAGTTTATAAATGGGATCATTAGAATGCATTATAGTAGTTACTGATAGACTTAACTACTTACTTTGAAAATCATTGGCAAATTACATAGATTTTCAAAGAACAAACATTGTAGATTTCTTTTTCATTGCTGCAAATATTTCTATCTATGTTGAATAATATCAATCAAATAAGACAACAAGGATATCGCTTGTTTAAGATATTTTTGCATTATCTCACTGTCTTGATTTAATGGAAACTTAATCGTTAGATATGGATTATCTCAATAGATGATATTAAAATTAGAAGTAAAAGATAGCTACAAATTCGATTTCGCCTTTATTTCAGGTAACAATATTGTGTTATTCAAACCGATCAAGAAATCAAGTATGCCAGAATAGTATTTCTACTCATCTCGTTGATAAATGAATTTTTATAAAAGTTGATGAATACTGTTACACACGTCATTATTTGTCTAATACTGGAATTTTTTATGATAACTAATGATATTTTGAAGATCATTCCCATTTGCCTTCTTTTTCAAGTAATTTCTACATAGTTACTTTTCTCGATGACTTCCTTCTCTTTTGAATCGAAAAACTTGAATAATATCGAAAGATTTGGATCATATTGTTAATAATTATAAGCAAAAGAGATGACAAATAGAACCTCTTTTCTATTTATTTGAGCATTTAGTATATGTCAAATGTATTCCACAATAGAAAATTAATTCTTCATTGCAATAGGATATTATTCTACTTTGGTTGTAAGGTTTGACATAAAAAGTTTTACTAAACTGAAGAAAATATGAAGATGTACAAATGATATGTTACTACTACTTAATGGGAAATTAAAATTT
>CAJNOP010000049.1:603363-744143 GCA_905250075.1 Rotaria sp. Silwood1 | reverse complement strand
AATCCGTTTTACTTTTTGTAAAGTCGTTAAAAGTGTTGTCAATACAATTCAAAAAGCAGAAATATTTTTGCTTGATACAATTTATTTGACAATAATAGAATGATCAGTGGAGCGACAGAAGTTATTTTTGGTTCCATTCCATCATTTCAAAAAGTCCGGTCTGATGCATCTTAAGATATCTGAATAGCAAATCATACTGAACCAACTCGATTTATCGCATTTTAGAAACATTAGAACAGCCTGTTGAAATTTGCAAATTATTAATTAAAATGTCGATATTAATTCTTAACACAATGTGCGGGAAAATCTCCAGAATACGATACAATATTTTGTATCTTTTTCTTCACATTTGTTGTTTATAATCACTAGTTTAAGTTTGACATACGCGTTGTAAGTAAATTTGTTATGTATTACTAATTGTTGAGCTTTGACTGATGTATCTACAATAGTAGACATTGATAAATATGCCGAGTGTAACATTTTGTTCAGAAAATTATTCATTTCAATATACTTTCGAAGCAAAATTCGAACCTTTCATAGAAGTTAGCTTATAAAGCACATATAAGCCACATATTATGACATTGTGCTACGCAAGGTTATTTTATCACAAGTAAGATATTTATTTCAGCCTTGTAATGAAATAAAAATCGAACCAGAAAAAATAAAATATTTCATTACATACATCTATCTTCATTGATATTCAAAAAAATTTACCTTCATTCTCTGCTTCACTTAGAAAAATTGTCATTTATTATATATTCATTTTTGTATTCTTGATACATAGGCCAAAATTTACTAACATACAACAAAAATAATAAGCATATAATGCTCAGTGCATTTATCGCACTCATGTGCTTTTTACCATATATTACAGCTCAAAATTCAACAATATTATATTCAAAATCTCGATGGCTACAATTGCCACCAACTCCTAAACTCCCTCTTCAACTTATTGGTCAATATGCTAAGATCAATGATATTGGGATATGGTATACAATCTACGGTTCAAACAATGCTACTTCTCTGCTTTTTCTTCATGGTGGCTTCGCTAATAGTAATTATTGGGGATTGCAAGTTGAAGAACTTAAATCATTTTATCGATGTATATTGATGGATTCTCGAGGACAAGGTCGAAGTTTTACAACATCAACTGATATCACATATGATCTGATGACATCTGATGTTATCGCTTTGCTGGATTATCTTAACATTGAACGAGTACATTTAGTTGGATGGAGTGATGGAGCAATTATTGGTCTTAACTTAGCAATGAATCATCCGAATAGATTGATCTCATTGTTTGCATTCGGAGCAAATTATGGTCCTACGGGTGTAAAAGATGTTTCCACTTCACCTGTTTTCATGACCTACCTCGAACGTACTAAAACTGAGTACGAAGCAATGAATCCAGTCAATAACTATTCGAATTTATACAATAATTTAACATCAATGTGGGCTAAATTTCCAAATTGGACTCAACAAGATTTTACAAGAATTGATAAAAAGTTGTCGATTTGGATCGTCGATGGTGACCATGAAGAAGCTATTTTTCGAAATCAACCAGATGATATGACTAGTTGGATTCCACAAGCTAGCCAATTAATCTTACCAGGAACGAGTCACTTTGCGTTTATCCAAGATCCCGTAACTTTTACTATGTTTGTGAAACGTTTTCTAGCTGAGATCGATTGTCCAAGTTGTACCGATACGATATGGGTACCATCAGTAGCTTCAAGCATCTTTTGTTCATTTTCGATTTCAATACAATTCAACAATTTATTATCTATTCTCTGTCTATGCATGCACACATGGCTGTCTCATGTTTTTCTCATTATTTTAATTTTGATTAATATACATGTTTGATTCCGAAATAGAGAGAATTCTTGATACAAAAGAGTGTGCAAGTGAATAAATAAGACTCACCTACTAAATGAACTATATATTTGAATAAATTCACCAACAATGTTCCTTAATCGGAGCTAAAAGAGTGAGAAGGACGGCACAGAGTTATCACCGAATAGATTGAAGAGTAAAGTTTAGTACTTTGATGAAAATAAAAAAAGAATGCTATTTAAAAATACTAATTATGTGTTTATCTTCATCTTGATTAATTATACGTCGTCGGTATTCCTTCTGCTGCAATATACAATAAAAGTGCTGCATCTGCTCAACCCAAAGCTATTAGCACGAAATCCTTTTAGAGCATGCACAACTCATTGGTATTGATGTGATGCATCTAGTATCGATTCAAAAGCAAGCGGATATTTGAGAATGTTTCCTTGAAAAAAAGATGTTATATTATTAATAAAAACATTCCATTGTGTGCAAAGATATGTATCTACTGAAGTTTATGATGACATAGCATTTTCTCATAGGTTTATGCATAGTTTTGTAGCTTATTAAAGTCTCTATCAAACAAGAAAGGACACTGCACCACTAATTTAACTTAGAAGAAAAAGAAATGCGAAAAAGAACCTTAGTTAGAAAAAAGACATTTTCGAACTTTTTTTATGCGGCAGTGCCTACAAACAGTTCGTTTTCTTTTGAATGTTTTGTTTGTTTAAAAAGCGTTCTATGTCATCTTAGTATATGCAAAATGTGATGGCACATCTATTGACTACAACAGATTGCTATTATCATGGACTGTAGCTCCAAGGTTTCAGGCAAGGTTTTAATGAAAATACTTTCGAATACTGCAAAATGAATTTTTCTGAAAAATCAGCTTTTCTCTGCAAATACTAGTCCGATCATCGTAAAAATTTCAGAGCATACACAGTTTTTACTCCTCTATCAAAATGTAAAAAAGTAAGGTCGAAAACTTTTATACAAATTGTTTTTTGAAATTTCATGCCGACCAGGAGTCCAAAAAGTCGTATAATTTGTGAAAGCCGTAACTCTATCAAAAAGTCAGCCGACCAAGAAAACTTGAAGGTACGTGTATTTTGATTAGCTCTACAAACTGAGCGAAAAAAATTGGTACCTTAAGGGAAAAGTGCAGCATCCCATCGATACGATGCAGCGTATATTATGAAATTTTCAATTTTCACTGCCATTATTTTTCTTCTAATGTAACGCATATTATTTGTATTAAAACTCTCTGGAAGATCTAGCCAAATATTAAATAGTAGAGACTCAATTGAGTGCAACAATTCTTGAATTTTTTTGTTTACTGAATTTCTATGGACATGAGAAGTCCTGAAAAACTCATCGTACAACCCAAGTATATATGAAAGACTGCCTAAGTTGTGAGAAAATTTGACCATTCATGTTTTATTGAAAGCAGAGATCTCTAAGAGTCTTTCTTGAGAATAGATTCTTGATCGAAGCGTCGTCTAAAAGAATTAGTGTGCAATAAATACTGGCTTTAATTAAAGTGGATTTCTTCAGGCGATGTAGTCCGTTTCTGATGCCTAGAACAATCGAAACAAATGAACTATGATTTCACTGATACTGAATCAACTATAATAAATATTTTTTCAATGAGAAATTCTGATAGTACTCAACGAAAAAGATGTTTTCACTGCTGTTTCGAGCTTACTTTCTAAGAATATATGATGAAAATGGAGTCATAAAACTAAATATTTTCCTTGATATCTATATTTCCTAGTTTCTACGTGCTTTTCTTCATTTACAATGTTTTCATGCATGATTGATATTTTTTGTCATTTACAAAAACTCGAAAATCAGTTATAATTATTGAAACAATCGGTATGAGTTCTAGATCCATAAATCTAACCAATTTTCATTATATTTTACGGCAAATGAACTATTTGTAGTTAAATTAGTATGATCGATAAACCATTGACGAAGATTTTCTTTGGCATCATCTGCTAATTGACCATTGATGTACAATGAAAATAATGATTGATTGTGCCAGAGAAACAGGATTCTCGATGCTAATTCATTCACAAATATCTGTGAGTCTTTGATACTTAAGACTAGCTCATAAAGTGAAGTAAATACGAAAGCCAGTTGTTCCAAGAGATCCGATTTCGAATCGATCCAATCTGAAATATGCAGACGAACGATTCGTTGTCGCAATAAATCGCATGTACGCTTTTCATTTAATTGAAGCTTGAGACAGTCATATTGAATCAGCAATCGATCGAGAGCCGGTGCCGCATCGAGTAAATAAAAAAGATCACATTTTCCATACACATCGAGTTTTTTTAGCCAAGGGACCCGTATTGGAACATGTTTCGTCTTTGTATCTATTATCAAGAAAATTAATTCATTATACAATTTTAAAATCAATTCCAGATGAAAACGTGTTTTTTTTTATTTGAAAGGCGAAATATATCACTTTCTAATAAATGTGAATTTGTAGAAAAGTTCTCGATTATTGAAAGAGAATTCTTTAATTTTTGAAACACAACAGTATTTTTATTTTTTCATGCGAACAATCTTAATCGACTATGGTCTGTGGCAGGTTTTTTTATGCTTCTTTTGTAGATGATGCAGTGAATTTAATAGCATATGATATATTGTGAGTACAGCGCTCGACAAAGTAAAAAATATATGAATCGTGTTTTCATACATATTACGATCCGTTCTATTAAACAATATCTTTCAAACATCTACTTGAAAAAAGGCGCTGCCAAAAATGGGTTCCAAAGAACTGAAGAACTATTTTCTCTTCGGTTTCTCGTCATTGTGAGAACTACATCATTTTTATCTAGTTTCATATGCTTTTATATGAACCGTCTGCGTAAGTAACATGATCATACTTACCATATTCAGCTTCCTGCTGCATTTCGATAGTTAGCGTTCGAATTCGATGAGTGTGTTGTAAAATAACCAATATGTCCTGGATAGAATTGGCATCGTATATGTAAAGATCTTCAACACAGTTCATATATTTCCAACCTGATGACATCTGTTTACCTAATGTTGCTGATAGTATGAGAGAGCGTAGGCCATACGGAATACTGTGAATTGATGCACAATATTTAGACCGATCATCCCAAAAAGCTACTGGGATGTGTGTCGGCCAAGAATCAAGCAAAGTATCTATTGGGAAATTTTTATCTAAATAGTAATAACGAATAAAAAAATAGAATTCCGTAAGAGATTTTGGTAAACAAGTGTCGAGATGATCTCTTTTAAGAAAACGGTCATCTTTTGTACATATGTCCAATGCTAATTTTTTCAAAGATGGCATTCGATGTAATAGGTCGATGATTTCATCCAACGTCCAAAATGCAGCGATTGAGCGCAATTCAAAATCGACAAGATGATGAGATGTAATTGATGCCAGTAGTAATTGCTTAGGTGTCGAAGAAAGTAGATGTTCACTTATGGAAATATGAAAGCAACGGAGATTCGGTAAAGCTTTCAAAAGAATTTCCAACATTCGACATGATTTTGCATCAATTCTCAATTCTTCTAAGTTTGGATAACAATCGAGTTCATCATCATCCAATAAGACTAAATCAACTGAATCGTCATCGAAGGAGATTGATTTTAATTGGCAATGATTCAAAGAAAAAATCTTCGTTAATAATTTCTTTGGAATAATACCTCTGAGACCTCGAATATCCAATTGAATCAATTGTGAAAGATCATTTAAATTATCCATGAAGGTAAAAAGTCTCTCACCAGAGAACCATTTTAAGATTATTCTTTGAATATGTGGAAAAACAAGAGATATGGGTGAACAAAATAGAATTTGAAATGCTTTTTCTGACATAATTGTTTCCCAACTGGCATGTAATACAAATGAGAAAGCAGCATAACCAATATTGGGTAAAATTTTCGAAGCCACATGTTCGAATTGATTATGTGTAACTGCCAATAGATTGATATAACGACAATAACCAGTTATAGTAATATTCAATCGTCTATTGAGATTGTAAAAGGAATACAAAACATCGATTCCACGAAGATATGAGCAAGTCTGTAAAATTATCTCGTCAGGCAATGTCTCCAAACAAGTAATTTGATTCATCTAGAAAAATCACTTTTGCAATATCGAGCAAGATTATGTGGATTGCAAATCGATTTTATTTGCGCCGTTTATTCCTTTCAAATGAATGCCTTACCATAGTCAGAAGAATATATTTTTCTAATTCGATACATGTTACATTGCATATGTGGTGTTATTTTGTTTTCACCTAAACGACAGGTAGTAGAAAAAGAAAGAAAAAAAAACAAAAGTAATCAACGTGACTTGCCGTAAATAAGATAAATGCTGTTATTGGACAAGGTGAATGTCTACTGAAAAAGTGTTATATTCAGCGCCAACTATCGTTGAAGAAGAAACTATTTAAGTATGTAAAGTTTCAGTTTGTAAATCAACGACAATGAAATTTATTAAGTAAAGATCAGATCAGTATTAGTCTTCACTGGAATTGTGACTACACTGACACTGACGTTCATTGGAACTTCGATAATTCTCATATAAGTATTCATTGAAGCATTGACACACACTGCAATATAGACAATCACTAATGCACTGATATCGATCACGTGATCGATCTTTAATAAATGTTACCATCGGTGACGTTAGTGTGAGTTTTTTGGTATTTTCGTCAGCACCGTACATCCATAATATATCTTTCACTGAATGTATATGACATTCATTATGATAATTTTAAAGAAACTTTTTTCTCACAGACAAAATCATTCATAGCAAAGAGGAAGTGCCACGTAGTCTTTATCCTAAAGAATTGAAAAGCTCTAAACTAGATTAGACGAAATTGTGAGAACTAGTTATGAAATCTAATGGAAATCTATTTATTCAAAAGCCACCATAGATGGTATTTTCCCGTGATATACTTAGGCAGGTATATATATGGATGAATTGCAAAATTATTGTACCGTTGTATTCCTGAAGGTAAAATTTCAATATCTCGAGTTCTACTCAACCAATCCTTATGATTTTTTTTACCATATATTCTACTAAGAAGTCCTCACTACCACACAAAAAAATGACAACGTTATCTTAAATAAGTCCTGAGATATTGGCTGGACAAGGCTCAAAAGTTCGATTTCTGCTGCCGTCTTTTTGACAAAAGGTTGTATACCTAGTTCGTTACTTGTCATTTGAATTTCGACAGTTCGTGATATTTATAATATACAGTCTACACTTCTCAGATATAAAACCCTTTGGTTCTTTTGACGTAGTTTTTATTACAGTTTTATCGAAATACCGTGTGTACAGACAACTCTCAATTTTCTGTCACGCGAGATTAAAATTCATTTTGCTACGCAATGGCCCATCTGAAATTGATCGGGTTTGTGTTAAATGAAAGGTAGTTGGTGCTATATGAAACCACTAAAGACGATGAGAGAATGGTCCTGCTTCTTATTGAAAAAAAATATAAAATGAAATTTGAAAATTCAGTTATCACACAAAATGTCACGCGAGATTTTTCAATTTGTTTGTTTCATAACCTTCTTATACTATGGCAGATTACGATGAAACTTTGACCATTTTATCCACTCATTGTGGCCAACAATTGGTTGTAATATCAGGATCAGAAAGTTTGTCTTTCCCACAACAGATGAAAAATAGTGCAAAAATGTCACGCGAGATTATTATAGGTATAACTACCTCACAACTAAAGCTAAAGTAGATACATAGTATATCACTTAACTTCTATATTTAAGGATCTATCAACAGTCATGTGAATTAATCCTAGCTTATGTTTTACAGGTTAATAAATTTATAGAGAAAAGTCACTAATTATGTACATTCTGTAATTAACTGCACGTTTACAACTTTTATCAGTGTATAAGTGAAAAAACTAAGTAAAATTTAAGGCAAACCGTGTTATTTTAGTCGCTAATTCTAGATCAAAGTTAGATCATCATTACAAAGAAAAGACCCAACTCAAAAACCTAAAAGCTATCGAAAAATCTAACTGAGGTGTTTACTATCAAAGAAACTGGACCTTGAATTTTTTAATAGTATTCTTTAAAAGACCGTCGTATCTTGGGCAATTTAATAGTGGTAGTCGGGAAACTTTATCTATATTCACAGCCCATGTAGTACTGTAGAATGCACTAATCACCGTTGTTAAAATCGAAAATTTTTTTTCGCCCTTTTTTTCACGGAACGGTACAATAATTTTGCAATTCTCCCATATATATTATATAGCTTTTTCTACTGCATTAGGCTCGAACACAGTAGATCACATTCTCATAGAAGTGTGTTTCCTGCGTGATTTATTGGGTCGTAACAAGTTTTATGAGAAGAAATATAATTTTTTTCTCTTTTGAAAAGTTATTGATATTTTCACCGTTCAAGCACTGGACAAATGAACGAATTCTATATGTTCACACATTCACTGTTGCATTTTACTAGTATGATTCTCACATCAATATGATGTCGACTGATGTGTAATCATTTTATGATTCGTTCTTGACAGATATTCATTGTAAAAGTAAAATGAAATCTTACTATCGGATGACACTGTACCTAGAGTTCATAATGAAAAAAAAAAGAAGTCTTATGTCTGCTTGCAAATTGCAAGATGCACAAATGCAGAAAACAATAATACCAATGCAGACTAAACGATACAGTAGACAAGCAGTAAAAAACAGATAGTTCTTTAAAAACAATTATCTTATGATCGCTCTTCTAGCATGGTATGTCATCGATTCTTATTGATGTCACAGGTTACTGGTAGTTGTGCCAACAAACTTTCCATACAGGATTACTGTTTGGTTGATTTTGTTCTAAACCTACTCGAAATATGCTCTATCATAATACGTACACTTTACTCTTATTTTATTTTAGTATTTACACGAATGTTGCTGATTGAAGACCAAATGAAGTTTAAATCAATATATATGATAGTGCGGACTTTGCCGATATTGTTCGTAATATTTTCAATTCATACATAGCTTCTAGATGGACAATTTCTTTTCAATTAATCAAACATATTTAGCCAAACAAGTTGGAAAGCAAGTTATAAAAAAAACTTGTACATGGTGTACTAGTACATCGGTATGATTAATTTGATTAGTAGTCTTTTCAATGATAAATTTTCTTGTCACTTGCAAATAAAAATTATGTTTTGAATAGTTTTCAAGTACAGATTTAAGCACTTCTTTTAATAATAAAGCCATAGTTCTGAATCACAATATTCTTTACTCTCCAACAGTATCTGATTATAACAGTATTATTTGTCGTATTTTTTTCTCTTATTGTTTTCTGACATTGACAGACAATATCAACGACTATGGCCAATTATTTGTCTTTAATAATGAGCGAGTCTAATTCGTACTTGATCTTGAAGAATGATGTAGCTTGTGATAAAAATGTATTTCAATGAAAAACAAAAGATAGAAGATGGCCTTCTTACAAATATTTTGCTTAATGTAGTTCGACGGCTTAAAAAGTATTAGTTGTGATATTTACAGCACAACATTTATGCGTGTATACTAACAGTGATCATTTAACGTATACCACGTTCTGATCAATGTTTCTGATGCTTTTCACATCGATTCTTGCAAGTAAAACCTCACATTTGCATCAAATTTTCAAAGCTTCTAAGAGAAATTTTTTTTCAGTACTAGGTTTATTCAACGCTCGGACTTTGGCACAGCCTGCAGGAACTTCACCTATTTTGGTATATGTCGGAACATACACTGGGAAAAGTGAAAATGATAGCAAAGGTATTTATGCTTTTGCATTTGATAGTAAAGATTCATCGCTAAAACCATTGGGGCTTGTTGCGGTGACACAGAATCCGACTTATGTACTAATGCATCCATCAAGAAGATACATTTTGTCTGTTAACGAAGTAGAAAAAGGACAAGTCAATGCTTTCAAAATCAATTCAATACAAACAGCTGAATTGATTTTCATCAATCAACAATCTTCTGGTGGAAGTTATCCAATTTATCTTTCATCGGATGCCCTAGGTCATTATATTTTTGTTGCCAATTATATTTCTGGTACTGTAGCTGTATTACCTTTCGACACTAACTATGGCCGTATTCAAGACTCAACTGGAGTTTATCAACAAAACGGCTCCTCCATTGATCCTGAGAGCCAAACATCATCTCATCCTCATTGTATTTTGTTAGATAAGAAAGAGGAATATGCTATAAGTGCTGATTTAGGATCAGATGAGTTGTATGTGTATCGATTTATATCTACTAATGGAACACTAAAGAAGCAATACATTTCAAAATCAAGACAACCAGGCGACGGTCCTAGACATTTAATATTCAATAATAATCAAAAGTATGTTTATGTGATAAATGAATTATCATCATCGATCACCGTTTTCACCTATTATCCAATTCTGAGGACTATTCAAACAATTTCAACATTACCGCAGAATTTTACATCGATAAACTATGCTGCTGAACTTCTGGTTCATCCTGTATCGAATAAATTTCTTTATGCATCAAATCGTGGTCATGACTCTATAGTTGTTTTTGCCATTGATAATGCCACGGGATACTTAAATACTATTCAACATGTACATGTACAAGGGCGCACACCTCGACACTTTAATATACTTCCAGATGGAGCGCATCTAATTGTAGCTAATCAAGATTCAAATAATCTGGTTGTATTTTCGATCGATACGACTACAGGGATGTTGACACTCACAGATTCGTCTGCTCAAGTGAGCAAACCGACTTCTGTCGCATTTCTAATACCATAAACTCATTGGAAATATTGGACTATTTTTTGAAAGAAATTAGTAGAACTGCATCACATCGTATATTTGATAATTCATAACGATTTCATTTGATACAATACAAATCAAGTCATGGATTTAATTCAATTTCCTAGAAGGACATGCTAGAGATTTGAAATAGTAATTAAATAATTTTGTCGTTGTGTTTGTTGTTGAAAGCACATTTTTCAAAGTATTCTGTTTTTCTTAGTGTCTGCCACATGAATTCTATGGAGATTGTTCACTCTGTCATTAATGCCGGTATAATACATATCAATGCATCGATTTAACACAAGGTTAAAATAATCCTTCGATAAATATCGCTCTATTCTTCAATATACTATCAGTCAGCATCTCATCTTTTTATTTGTGATTCACTGCAAGCTTATAAGTCAAAGGTTACGAAAAATTTCGATATCCATGCTCTAAACGATAAAGCAAAAAAAAGTGAATGCAAAGGAATATTTAAATACACTTAGAGCCTTCTAAAACAACATGAGCTATGATGATCAAAGTTGAATATTGTGTACATGTTATCATAATCACTGACATGAATCATTAGCAGTCCATCATTATGTTTGTGGAAAAAATGACAAAAATTCTTGAAACAAGAGCTTTATTCAGGAAAAATGGTCGAACTCTAACACGAACCAATAGATATCACCCTCTTAAAAATACAAAGAACCAACAATTATGGTCACACAGTTCGACACTCATCCACCGGAAAAACATAGTTGTAGTTATACAAAAAAAGAATATCGAGTTTGAAACTTTCAATTGAAGAAATTTTGGCATACGATGCTTCGATCTATGATATTCATACAAAATAGTAAAAAGTATTAGTCATTGATTATTAATAGTTGTAATGCAATTCAAGCAATAATCTTTCAGAAATAACGAGCTTTATCATATAGTAAGTTGAAAATTTCAACAATGGTAGGTAAACTGAAGAGCCGTGAATTAACTAGATGCTGTGGAACAGGTTACAAACAGCACTCACTGTTACTCTACTCATTAGCAACTAATGTTTATAATATTTTCCAAAGGATTGCAAATTATTTGGTTCACATATATAGAGTGCTGTATAACGAAACTTAACTATTTGATTCTTGAATGTGACATATTCATCTATCGGCGCAATGTTGAATTTTTATTTATGTGTAGCGATACTCATGTTAATGTTGCTTGGTTGTTGCATAGCACATAATCCAGTTCAATAGTTATTGTAATATTACTAGATGATATTGTTTAGTAGTACAAAAGTCGTTTCGGAACGTCGACAACAGTAAAACAAATCTTCTTATTAGATAAACTGATAGAAATGCATAAAGAATTATCTTTAGTAATGTTTAGATAGATGTTGTGTTCTACAAGTCTCAATATCACCAAGTATATGAAGATGTCCATGAACATCATCATTATTATTTCAATGCTTAATCTTTCAATATCAGTATGGAAAATAGACTATTATCCATGGATAACTTATATTTAATATCCACGTCAGTTCGTCAAACACAACGTTACACAACACCCAAAGACCATGTAGTGTATATTGTATCGGTCGAAGTTACTTGAATCATCAAGGATCTTTGATAAGGAAAATATTGTTTTCCTTTCAACTACATCTTTCAATAGAATGAATGAGTTCTTTATTTTCTCATTAGTTTAAATTATAATATCGTTTTGAAACTAAACATTTGTTTCTGAAGAAGTAAGAAGATACAGATGCTACAATTTATTCAATAACATCACTATCTATTCGGATTCGTCTAATAAAATACTCTTCGATTCATTTTATTATTGAATCAATCAAGTATTGATCTAACTAAGATATATGTTTATTGTGAGAAAAATGAGGAAAAACTACTTTCAATACTAAAATGTTAAATATATGAATAAAATAAAATGCTTCTGCTTGTATTCATCAAATGTCTTTATGATTGAGATTGAATTTGCCTGTTGTTGATACGTTGTGTTACCTAAAAGAAGCAAAATTGGAAATAGATTCTTTATTCTTGTTAGATTATCTATCGTTTAAACGCGATACTTATCTTAAATATGCTAATGATCTTGCAAACGGATCATTCAAGTCAGTTTACATTTGCTGGATGATCAAGCAAGTTTAGATAGTATAAATATTTATTAGATAAATTTTAAAAAAAAATGTTTTCTAACGTGAAACCCTATTTTTAATCAATGTTAAAATATATAGCGAGAAAAGTAAAACTTTAGCATGTTTCATGAAAACAAGAAGAAAGAAAGAATACTCTTGTTTTTCGACTACCTTGTAGTATGGGTTATTGTCCAGCGGTAGATGCAATACCTTGACATTTTTCTTACAACTAACAGTAGCTGTAACTCTGAACAGAAGGACGTCCTGGCACAGACTATCTGCGCTAAATGTGTTAAGCTTCCCATGAACACTAATAGACTATATAATGCTCACAAGAGTAAGTGTATATGACAACATAGTCAACATACTATCGGAAGATTGATCTGAGACAAACAGCTATTAGTGATTTTCTCAGAGTTACTTCATGAATAGCACTAACGGAGTTTCAACAAAGTATCATACGAGTTCATGTCGAGCGATATAGCCAGTCTCTCATAGCAACCTAATCCATGGACACATAATAGACATTTCGGCATGCTTTCTTGTCGACTTTGTCACGAACTGTGGTCAATATAAATACTACTTATACATAATTAATTTGCATCTATCACATTTCACGTTTTGATCTTGTAGAAATCACCTTCGAAGCTTTTTAAAATGAGTTTTGTGAAACTCAAGTTTTCTTATGAGCGAAAATATTAAATAAACAATGTGCGCAAGATATAGCTCGTATATTCTAAAGAAATCCATAACTAATTTGATAGTTCGTAACGATTATATAGTCGAAAAGTTAATACATCATTTATATAGAATGTTGTTCTAGGAATTTTATGATTTGTTAATTACTATTTTGACATTTTTTGTCAATTGAGAAGCTTCAGTAGCCACGTTGTGATTTTAATACTAGCCCCTCTCTTAATTTCAGTAGATTGATTTCGAAACAGTGCTTTGTCTGCATTCAATATTGAATAGAATGTATCGATATGTATCACATTTTATAGAAGACACAATATCGATCAGACAGAAAATAATAAAACAACAATCTAATTCAGAACCAATACGAAATATCATGTAGAACAGTGTAAAGATTTTTGATTTTCTTACCATTTGACAGGCAATGCAGCAACGCCAAAATCACGTTTTGGAATTGTGACATATTGTAATTCGGCTGCCGGAACAGCCAATTGAAGATTGGGTAAACGATGAATAAGAGTATTGATTGCAATTTGTATTTCGACTCGTGCTAAATCTTGTGCTATGCACACATGAATACCATCACCAAAAGCAAGATGAGGATTTGGTTGACGATGAATATCAAACCGTGTTGCATTTGGGAAAACATTCTCATCTTCATTGGCTGATGCATTCAATGCCCAAACACCTTCACCCTTCTTGATTATTTGACCACCGACTTCAACATCTTCAAGAGCCAAGCGACGAGTAGCAAATTGTGAACCTGTCAAATAACGTAGAATTTCTTCGACAGCATTTTTTATTAGAGATGGATCTCGTCGAAGTTCAGCTAGTTGATCTGGATGTTGAAGAAGTGTCAGTGTACCAAGCGCAATCATATTTGCTGTTGTCGCATTACCAGCAACCAGAAGTAGAAATGACATTGCTACCAGTTCATCATGAGTTAATTTGCCTGTTTGAACTTGCTCAATTGCCAGACGACTGATAATATCATTTGTTGGATTTTGTGTTTTCTTGTCGACCTTAACAAGAAAACATGAAGATAAAGAAAGATATGACATATTGAATACTTCAGGAAAAAAATTCGATAATAGTGAATCTTGTGTATGAAGTAAAATATACATTCTTGTCATCAAATCCAACGATTATACTTGACACATTTTTTTACTCAAAAATTACTTCTATTTTGATTCGATGATATTACTCATTGTAATCATATAAGGGTTACGTTGAAGGTTTTCCGTATTTTCTCACTTACAGATCTTCTTAAAGAGTTCTAAAATTCACTTTGTGCCTTTTTGGATTTATATTTTGAAGTTTTAATGGATAGTAATTTGCAAGCTATTCTAAAATCATTACATACAAGATCTATTCCCAAGTTTTCTTGTTTAGAGATAAGTGAATCCTTATCTGATGAACTTTACTGATGTCTTAATGTGTACTACATTGTATTCGTGCTTATATGAAATTCAAAGTAGTGTTAGTTCAAAAAGACTCACACAAGAAAGTCTACTGAAAAAACGTGAAGTGCTGGTTTTTTTATACAAACCTATTTCTAAATAAAAAAAATCTAGAACTATTCCACAAGTTGCTATGAGCAATCAGAATATCATTTCCAAAACGATATAATAGTTTAGTCAATTGAAAGATGAAAAAAAAGCAAATCCTAATGACTACTTTTAGGATTTAGAATTAACTTTTTGTTCTGAAGTAAACGATTCCAAATACTCAAACACCATTGAATACCTGGTGACATGCCTGTGTAAGAACAATCATTCGATCATCACACAAAAATTAAAGTAACCATTATCGCACTTCGACTACTTCGCATCGGCAATATGACGAAAATACTGTATTGTTAGAATAAAATCCTCTTAACTAGAACGCATTTTAATTTTCAGTTTTCATTTGATGTATCATTGCTTTTTATCCTAAGTTCTACTAAAAATATTCAGCAAGCATCAATGAAGAGATTTATTGTATCAAAGTTCTAAATGAGTCGATTTCATTTTGGTTTCAATTTTGAAAAAAGTGACATATTAAAATATATTTTCTAAAAAAATAATAACTTACTAAACGTGCAAGATAATCCATAAGATCCTTGCTTGCTTGAGCAGATTCAGCAGATGTTGCACTACCATTGGTACGAATAGCATTACATTTATCCAAAAAGTCATGATCTTCGTATGGAACACCTAATATGTGGTAGATAACTAATGTTGGTACCGGTAAAGCAAATGAAGCTAACAGGTCGACTGGTTGTGCTTTTGTAAGCATTTCATCAAGAAGTTTATCAACAATCTGTTGAATTTTGGGTCGCATTTCTTCTGCTTTTTCTTTTGTAAAATCTTGTTCGACCATTCCTCGATGACGTGTATGCTCAGGAGGATCCATATCAACAAAAGTCGGTTTACCAGCACGTGCTGCAGCTTTGCCTCCTGGTCCTGTTTCAGGAAAGCCAGGATGAGTACGTACTTTGCTGAAATGTGGATCGGTCAGAACTTTTGAAACATCACCATGACGAGTAACCAACCAAACAAGATTACCATCCCACATTTTAGCCTTCGAAATGGGGTTTTCTTTGCGTAATTTTGCATAATCCGGTGGTGGACGTAAAGGTAACGTACGTGCCATCGGAAATGTAAGTACTACACAGAAGAAATATCGTTTATTCGATAGATATTATGTTATCTATTTTTCAAGATTCAGAAGATTTTTTGAAATACAATTAATAATGAGTGTTAAATTATATAGCAAGAAAAATAAATTTTTTCGCCATTCTCACACATTGCAACAGATATCTTAATATAGTGCTCATTTGATTCTGTTACAGATTGCAGCCAATATAAAGAATCTTAGCATCCAATGACAGCTATTGCATCATATTCCATATTTTGATTTCATAGGGGATTACTTTGAATACTTTGTTGTGAAAGTCTTTCATGTCCAAGATCAAACTTCAATAAAAAAGCAACATTGGTCTTTCTCGTCTTAATTATCGCACAAGAATAGTGCGAAAACCACATGTTTGATTTCAATCAATCTATTCAATTAGTAACAGCGTTGTATTTCTCGCAAATTAGTCTATTTAATAGAACTACTACAAAAATGCTCAACAGAAGGTTCACAAATATCTTACGAGAAACAGATGTGTACTTTTACTCTATTTCAATGGATGGGAGTATTGTTCTCAGTGATACCAGAGGCTATGAATTTATTCTCAATATGAAAATTTTTGATTGAAACTGTTTTGAATGTGCACAATTGACTTTTACAGAGCAATACATTCAGAGTCGAGAATATCATCCTGACATCTCATCTACAATGATTCTTAGAAGAATAAATTCGACATCTTTACGATTAATAGTGTTTGAAAAGTAAAGATCAATGATATCAAACAATTCGTGATTAATCTAATTAAAGAATATTTATGATGTAGAATAGCTCTTCTCGTTGTACGTCAAATACTCAATAGAAGCATGATCTTGCGACTCAAACAACATATCATTATGTAACTTAGCTATAGGTTTTTGTCTCTATGAACAAAACCTGATGAACTTTACAATATCAATAAACTTATCAAAAAAAATAATTAATTATATTCTGCTCATATCATAAAATTAGTTTCTTGATTTATAGAGTTCTCAATGCAAATAGTTGTTATATATTAGAAACCCAATTCAACCAGAATGATTGAGAATTAAACGATCTTACTAGCTTTACACCTCAATTATTACATGTATTAAAAATTCTAGAAAGCTACATTTCAGATTATTTTAAGATTTCAAGATAACATCTTCTAACTAATAAAATATTTCTTTGTCGAAGTCAGTAGTAATAGTTCAAAATAGTATTTCTTAACGATTTCATTTTAAATAGAAATGTTCAATAATCATTCCACGGTGCGAAGCTTTGACATCAGCAAGCAGATACGATAGAAAAACATAGGATTTCGTGTGTAAATTAGATCGCTATTAACTTTTCAATATGTCATTGTCTTAAAGTTTTTTAGACAATAAATAGATTTTCAAGAGATCTTTAAAAACTATCACAATGGCATGGTATCCATTAGCATAACAATAGAAAAGCAGAGATAGTTATTTGTTAACAGAAACTACAATGATATTGATGAAGAGAATATTACAGCTCGATGACATGAACATAATAGTGTCAAGTAATGTGAAGTAGAAATTAATAAATAAATTCACAATGTAATGTCTGAAAAATGACTTGCAGCTCGATGCCTAAATTAACATTCATGAAAAGACCTCATTTTATGCATAATCTAATGAAACTCAAAAAAATACTGGGCATTTAGGATATCTCTATAGCATCTTGACAGGTATTTCACCATTCATCAATTTTAACATGAGTAAGCTCTCTATGCGAAAGTAATTAGAAAAAAATTGAGCGCGATTAAACCTAATTTATTCATAAGATTTATAAAGCTTGAAAACGCAGGTTATCAGACAGAATTCGATATTACAAGTGAACTAAACATTTCAGCAAAAACTAATGTTTAAAAACGAATATCCGAGCAATAACATGAAATGCTTGGTAAATTTTCGTAATAGTGTCGGAACCATTTTATGAGTTGATGCAGTCACCATTACTTAAGTACACATACTGAAATGTCTAAGAAAAATTCGAGTTCTATCGTACATTGCCACTTTTTCGCTGTTTACGATCTATAGTACAATAACTTTTCTGATAGAGATGTGGCGTAGAAATGTCTTTTTCTCTTCTATTTTAAACTCGAATAAATTCATATTTTAATAAGAAATCCATAGGGGAGCGCAAGGCTTTCACCACATAATTGGCATATGGAATAGTGTATTTTATTGTATGGCTAATTGCCTTCATTTTCTTTTTGTTATGTATGATTTTTTGGATGAAAACCTTGATACATTGTTTTTGAGGGCTACTCGCAAGTGTGAAGAGTGCTATTGGAGAAATTAAACTTTATTTTTACTAGACTAATTGAAAATGTCGTCTGTTATGTGATCCGAGAGAAAATATACAAATTAGGCTAAGCCTACTGAATGTAAAGTTAATTGAAGTGAATCCTATCTTCGAATTATATGTCAGGAATAACGTTTGCGAAGAAACCTTTGTATCTCCTCATTTTAAAGTACAGAATCTACATATTATTCAATATATTTTAGCGGCACTAAAAATTCAATATACTAGTGAACGAAATGTTCTAATATCCAGAGCACTTGATATCGATAGTTTTCATAAACAATATGAACTTTGCTGAGTTTTTTATTCTTTCAATACAGTTACCCGTCCAGACTATGATTAGTCTGTCACAATGTCAATATCATAAAGATATTGTAAAATATTTAAAAAAATGTAATCTTCAGTTTGTGTTTCTTTACACAACTGAGATTTGATTATTGATGAGATGATTTTGATTCTAACGTTGAAAAACAAGAAAAATTTCTAGAATATATGTTTTACAAAACTTGAATAAACTTATAATGGTATTCTCATAAACTAATATAAGTCGATCAAACTGTTCAAGAGATATTTATGCTTTTTTTGCCGTAGAATTTTGCTTTACTCTCTGAATGAAAATATTCAATTTTTTTTTTTCGGAAACATTTATCAATCATACGGTGTACTAGCAATAATATTCATTTATATACACTGAAATTCGTGGATATTATCACTATCATTTGAATAATATTTATAACTCTTTATTACTCACCATCAGCACTTTCTTTCATATCCTTGGATGTATCTGCACTAGTCGAACATGCAGTTACTTTTTCTGTATGAACATTACCGGTTGCTTGGTTTTTATCCATAAATTATGTCGCTAAAATGTGTATTAATCTAGAAAAAAAAATACACGAATATTTTTTTAGTGTTTATAAACATATATTCAAGGATTATTGTTATATAGTAGACTAGTAATGTATTCATCTACGTATTTTAATAAAAATAAATTTTCATGTAACATAATTTATATATTAATTCACTGTTTCAAAGTGTCAAAAAAAATGATGATTTTACATTTTTTTCAGCAGTAGGGTGCCTCAAATTGTATGATGTTCGAATGAATACCCTATATTCTTGTTGATGAGAGTATTGAGTTCGAATCTTGGGCCAAGAACAGACAGCTACTACTTCAATGACTACATCGTTGAATCATGTGTCATTAAAATAGAGGATAAAGAATATTTCAATTATTTTCAGTTCAAATGTTATAATTGTACGACGTATTCGTCATAGCAACGGATTGTAGTTCTTGATGTATTCATCCACTTTTTTTGTGTCTGATTAATAATCATGTAATCATTATATTTTTATTGCCATCTTCAGATGCTAGGTAACACATCGAAGTCATGGCGTTGCAATTGTAGTAAACAAGTGTTTTACATGGTATTCAGGGAACTGATACTGATAAATTGAAAAAATATTGCGATCGAATTTTTTTTTTTCAATTAACTTCCCGGATAAATAAATAAAAATGTTTTTTCTTTTACCAACTTGGTGCATTCTATCATTTGAGTCTACTGGCGATTGTGCGACGAGAAAAAGCAGAATAAAAATGCAGAACGAAGAAAATACGATGTTTCACATACAGCATTGCGAGACAATATTTTTCATCAACAAACACAAATAGAATGTAAATGGCCTACAAAAAGGATGAAAAAAAAAAGAACGAAGAAGAGAATACTAAATGTATGAAGAATCCCGCTGGGTCTATTGTAACATGCTGGTTTTAATATGATGAAAATATGATGGTATGAAAAAGCTTGTCAGAAACGAGGATGCATGCCCGTTTGAGAGTAAAGGCATGATAAAAATTAATAAGAATTGATACAAGAAAAATATTAAGATTAAAAAAACAAAAAAAATAATTAACCTATTCAATGAAAAAAAAGAACGAACAATGTATTTTTGAAACCAACCATTATTATTACCATCATTACAAAAAAAAAGAAAATTTCTATCTAAATAAGATTATATTTTCAACTGATGTAGTGTTTGTGATTGTAAACGACAATGAATAGGGATTACATTTACCTTCACTTATCATTCTGAACAGAATACCGAAGCGAATGATTACTATTAAAGCAGGATTTCAACGTTTTCTTTCTTTACATGCTATTCTAAGCTATTTATTTATTTGTCTACGAACTGGTGCACAAGCGTGAATCCTTAATTAGAAAAGTGTTTCTTATGTTGAGTGACATAAGTATGATGTAGGCAGTTAATATAAGTGAAAGAATTCTTTACTCTAATTTTTCATTCGTCCTCTCACTGCAGAGGAGTAGAGAAAAGTAATAATATAGTGGATGACTGACAACATCTAAATGAACAGGATCTATGGTGATATTATTTGGCTTCCGTTGTTGAAAACTCGAAGAAAGCTGCAACTTTCCGAAAGAAAGCATTAAGAAAATGGAGAAAAATATTCATGCATGTTGGAGAATGTCCAAAAAGCACATTTCAAAGTCTACCACAATTCGTCAGGTACTAAAAGCTTTGATGATACTTACGAAACATTTATTTCGAACGATTTGTGTTTCAGAGTTTTAAAAAGACTTCTCTCTGCAAGGATATTTTCTCAGAAAAGTAAGAGATATTTTCTAATGAACCAAATGATGTATTCAGGAAACTTTTAGCTATCAATGCATCATTCAATACATACGTCGACGCACACCAAAGAGAAGAAAAATAAAAGCAGCAGACGAAGATAGAATATGGGGCTATTGGGCACATCCTTGTTAATTCAGCACAGATTAATTTTAGAGCAGAACAAAGTATTGACGCTTTCAATAAATTATCACGGACCGAAAAGAACGAAGAAAAGATAAGAGAGAGAGAAAAAGCAAAAAAAACAGTGGCCTAGATGCGTGCGAAGTAGATGCACATACTAGGAAAGAACGTCGCAGATGTACACATACACAGATACATGCACAAAAGAAAGATAGAGAAATAAAGATAATCGTATATTAGAGTGTCTTCTAACACACAGTTTGCCATGGATGATTATTGGTAAAATCTAAGAATTTCTAAAGACTAATATAAAAATATAAAAATATTTCAACATCGAGAAATAGCTTGAAATTGTTTAATAATATAGCAAATTTGAATAAAATCTGCAATAAGAAAATGTCTTGCATATTTATCTTATTTTCAACAACAGGAAGTTTTCATTTTCTCAGATAGTTTAACACCGATCATTATTAGCTTCGGTTTTTATATCATAGTTTTTTTTTCCATAAAGATGAAAATAGTTCTTGAATAAATCAGATGATCCAACGAAAGCATCATAAACTAGTCGACACTCATTATGAAAACATCAATCTAACATCAAAAATAAGGAGCATCATGAATCCGATGAATAATTCAACAATATGGATATACTGAATAGGTTTTGTCCGGAGAATTGTATTCAATTTGGTTATAATAGATTAGTTTTTTCAATGGATTAAGATAAATCATGAACAGTCGTGTTGACAGAGTGGTTTAAACAAATATTAATTAAATTTGAAGAGATCAGTTTGCAGACAAAGAAAGTCCGATGATTAATTAAGAGACTTTAGCATGAAATCAATTTGTAAGTTATTAATAAAGTCATTTTTAAGATAGTTTTTGTTATTGAAACTAAATTTGTGTATTATTTATTTAGATTGTGATTAAAATCTAGTGTGAAATGGTAGTTCCTTGATGTGCCTATGAGAACGTCAAACAAAAATCAGTGTTGCTAACGATTCAATTGCTTTAACATATAGTTTAGAAACTTTTTGTTTCCTTTCTGAGTATCATCGAAATATTATAATTATACATAGGAAATGATGTACATTTTTGCATCGATTGTTCATTTTCTCTGTTTTATAGGCAATGGCTTTTTATTAATAATTGGTCATAATGATTGTATGAGAGCAGATTTTGAAAATTATATCAGTGAATGCAACAAAAGTAACGATATAATGCTTTGTTAGTAATGCTGATCTAAGCACCGCGTTTTCTACTTTTTATTTACTAAAAGTGTTTAGCTGAGTTTGATTGATATTATGTTTTTCGAGTTTTTTCAAGTCTTCAGATATCTTTATATGGTTTAGTATGTTTCTATGAGAGCTGAAAAATATTTTGAATTCGTTTCAATTTTCGAAACTTTTTCGTAAGTTCTCTATCACACGGATTTTGTTTTCAGTGCAATTGACCAGAGAAAATGATGTAAGAAAACTTTTTTGTTACATTTTTGCATTCTCTCGTCCATCTAGCGTGCAACGTTCGTATCTACTACAACATAAAAGTTCCTTAGCTACAGACAATCGTGTAGATTGCTGAAGAAAAAAAAACAATGAAGTAGAATGAAGACTCGATTCCTTCAACTAATATTGAAAATCAAATTATCAAAGCGCTAACCATGGTTGTAGGTTTAAGTTTAGGTTTTTTTTCACCTACACTCACACTCGCAGTTGTAGAGTCCTGTAGGTTTGATTTAATCGCATTACCTGTGCTCTTAGACCAAGTCGCGAACATGATCGAGATAGATGCTTTACTGGTATTAGCAAAGATGTGTCTGACATCATTTAATTCATTAATGAGAATATCCAATCAGACAAGTGTTCAGTTTTAGGTGCTTTGACATGTGTAAATGTGCGACTTTTACAGTGAAAAAACAATAAAAATCGATTTTTATTTTCGTAAAAAGTAAGTTTGTCGACATCATTGTCATCAGATTCGCTTTCTTTTTCAAAAAAAAAAACTTTCTCAAAACCTAAAAAGCGCACATTTTAACGTGTAAAAATGCGCTTTTTATCGATTTTCTCGCACTGGATTAATTAGTACATTTATTTACTGATAAAAAAAAATATTCTTCATGAAATGTTACTGTCATCAAAAGCAATCATTTTAGAAATTATAATTCTCTTATCACAGTTCACATCTTGTTGCATTTGGATATAACCATTCTGACAGGTTCGGGTGCTGGCCAAGATATTCGAGTCCATACGCAGCCGCCTGAATCAGCTTTTCATAACCAAATTGATGGATATTTGCTAAAGTATCACATGCCTGATGATAACAAGGATCAAGAATCGCTCCTGCAAAACCAGCATTGTTCTCTCCAACTAATTGACGATACTTTTCACGTTGTACTGCCGTTTTAACAGCGTCTGATCCTGTTGCAACACCACCAGCCGCTATACATGCTTCCAGAAATGGACCATAATCACTGCGACCGTTAAAAGCTCGGTAGTCCCATGGTAAGTTTTGTCCAATGAACCAGTCACGATATAACTCTGTAACTTTTATACTACCAGGAATTGCTTGTGGTGGCGTCTCACTCGGTGCTGTATTTGCATCATAAATCCCAAAAATGAAATTAGGTGAGCCAGCCATATCAAAGTTGAGATTAATCAAATAATCAGAACGACGTTCACCTGGCGTAGTTGTATTCTGAGCCTTTTGAAGATGATAACTCGAACCAGCCAAACCAATCTCTTCTGCAGCCCACCAACAGAAACGAACGCGATATTTGTATTTAGTATAGTTCGTTGTTCGATATAAACGTGCTAGATTTGCGGCCAAAACGAGATTAGCTGCTGTTCCACTACCTAAACAAAATGTAAGTAGCATAATCATGAATGTTTTCTCGAACTTCATTTATCGATCAAAAAGCAATTGCTCCTTTAAATATCAAAACGAAATTCTTACCATTGTCATTAATACCCGGTCCAGCTGGAACACTATCACTATGGCTTCCTACGACGATCGTTTGACTTATGTCTCCGTCCGTAGTATCGGCACAAATATTATCCACTGGAAAAGTTCCTAAGTTTTGCAATTGAATAGAAATTTTGACCATGACCGTAGTAAACAAACTAGCATCGGCAAGAGCTTGTCCAGCTGCATACGATAGATAAAGTGCAGGTAACTTGTTTGTTTCACGCAGACGTGCACTTATCGGAGCAAGATTGGCATTTGTTTCGCCATCATTATAGAAAAGTAAAGCCATGACGCCATTTTTTCCTGCAAGAATACCTTTCTCCGCGTATGTGCATTGACCTCCTGCTTTAACAAGTGCAACAAGACCTGTCGCATTTTGCCATTCATTTTTTGCACAGCCAAAATTCGGAATATTGATAACACGGACATAATCAGAAAAGTTAGTTGAAGTCGTATAGATGACATAAGTAAAATCGGATCTAGCAAGCTTTGATGAATAGGTGTAATTTTTTTCTGTACCATTGATTAATGACAGTAAGATTGGATCTGGTCCTATAGCAAAGTTTCGTATTTGAAATGTTTCTCTCATCACTTTCAAGACAGTGCCTTGATCCTTTAAATATTTCTCGATGTAGTTCACAGTTTCATTAAATCCTCGTGTGTTAATGGCTCGCGTGCCATTGGACTCATTAGCTATGCGTTGCAATTGCCGTAAATGAGTCATAAGATCTTCGATTTGAATGGTTTCAGCCAAAATTGAATTAAGATTAGGTTTGTTTGTTGTCGATGTCGAAACTATTGAATCGAATCGTTTATTAAGTGTACCAAGAGTGGCAGCAGCAAGGGCTAATGTGACTATTCCAAATAGACCAGTAACACATACTGCGATAAATATACGTTTGTTGGAACATTCGGTAACACTCATATTGAGTTGTGATCAAAAAACAGTGAAAAAAGTATACCTTATCAACAAATAAGTCTCTTTCAATAGTGTCATATTGAAGATCTATTGTTATTGACGGATAAGGTCATACATAAGTAAATACTGATAAGGGATTTAGTAGTATGCATTTTCTTTCGTGTAATCCAACTGACGACGAACAATAAAAAGTATTGTTTTTTGTCACTTTCAAATAAAATTATAAAAGAACACGATCGATAGCTGTTTTTTTATATATGATGCATACACTAAGTCATACTATGTAAAACAAAATTTTGCAAAAGTATGCATTTCAGTATGCTTTCTTTTATCAGCTCGTATGCTTTTACTAAGCTTAGAAGGAATTTGTTCAAACGTGTTGGAACACGCAATTTTTTTCAATAAAAATGCAAAAAAAAAATCGTTCAAGAACATATTCTATAAGATAAATTGTATGGGTATAAACACGCATTTTTTTTCTTTACAACAGTCTTATTATATTCACAACTAGAATAGATTGACTATATTTCGATTTTTCCGATACTCAGTACAATTAACCTTTTACGAACTCTTGACACTTTTTAGTAAGGAAGTTACTGGAAAACACGTAATAGAATGATATAGATATCATATAATCATGAATGTGAAGAAACAAGTAGAAAAAGACTTTGACAAGGACGAAAACGAACAAATGACTTTTCCAGCCTCTTAAAATATGAATCGAAACAATCCATATAGTCATGATAGTGATCAGAGATTAGGTGATAATTGAATCAGATAATTCAATGATAATTTTGAAAGTAAAAGTCAGGTATATCTTCTTGTTAGTTTGCTGCAATTCGTCAGACTTTCATCTAGGAATATATGATATGACATTTTTAACTGAAAATGTAATACATTGCCATACAATATATTACTACCAAATAAATTTTTTATCAATGCTTGTTGTTTTTCTATTATGAATCTGAATTTTTCTCGGGTAAAACTTAACATTTATCAAATATATTTGTAGAATGTTGCTTATTTCTATGAGCATCATCTATCAGTTGGATAATTTTGAAGATTGTAAAGAAAACGAGTGAAATGGCTCGAAAGCAACTTTTTTATTTACAAGTAAAAAAGAAAGCAAAAATTTCTGTAAAAATAATAATTCAATCAAAAAACTGTAAATATCCATTTTGTTCTCGGTTTAAATTCATTATGACATTATTAGTTTGTCAATTAGAGAAAAGAGAAATAAATGAATTATTTCACAGGACACCAGTTTGATTGTTGAAGAAACAGAACACAGTGAAAGATATGAAAGAAAACACGAAAGAGGACAATAAAAATGAAAGACTTGTGTTATCAGTGTAACTCCTAAATTGTGTTTGGAGAGAACGAAACACCAGACGTTAAATTGCATTGCTTGTCGTATGAGTAGGTTATAAAACAATAAATTCGAGCTTGTTTTGAGAATAAAGCAGCTAGTAATGAAAACATAGAAGCTGAGCTTAAATTTGAGTAAAATATAGTGACAGTAATAAAAAAACATCTACTTATGTTTCTCTTCTAAATGAATTTATTTTAATGATTTGAAAATATGATAAATGAATGTAATGCTCTAACTTTAGAGCCTTAGAAATTCTGCTAAGAACTTTAAAGAGTACTATATATCTAATTGTTGCATGGAAAAAAGTTAACAGTGTTCTTACTGTGGTATCATGTTATTGATCACTTTTCCAACTTGCTCTAGAGATCTCTTTAAGCAAGACAAACTCGTTTGATTTATTAGCATTTTTGTGTCCATTATACAACTATCTTTTGCTTTTCTAATATGCAAAGATTTTGTGCTGTATTATAGTCATATGTTCATTGCAAGAACAATCGTATTCAAGGGAAATGTGATTGAGTACTTGCATCATCATCTATCTTATGCTGCTTTCAATGACATGTGCTTATCTTCTTAAAAATAAAACATATGAATATATATCGATTTAGCCTGTATGATCTTAATTTTTAAGTACATGAAGATTTCTCAATTCAAAATGATCAATGAATCATATTTTTTCATCAAGCAGTAAATTTCATGTTTCTATAATTTGTACGTATCCGTTTATCTTTTCACAAATATAATAAATTAAAAGCAAAAGAGAATATTAACTATCATCTGCTCATGTTTCATATGATTCGGCATATTTTTTCCTCAAGAAGTCCTATCGAAATAATCTGGTACTAATTACATAATTTAATTCTTCGTCTCATATATGTTCCCAAATTAGCTGTGTTGAAATGTCAAAACTGTTTTGCATTTTATTCTCAGCACTATTATTAAAATTACTATCATTTGCAAGACAAAAACACATCATGGATAAATAACTTTATCTTCGTCTATAATTGCTCGTGGTTATTGTCATTAGTGTTTTGATCTTCAATGGAAACAGGACCAATGAGGCTCCTTTTAAAGAAATTACTAAATGAAAACCGCGAAAACTGTGTCCATTTGATGCACTAGATAAATTTCCTGTTGGCTTAACCCACTATGATTGTTATTCCGGTTATTGTTAAGTTTCGTCGAACAATATCAGGCTTTACTATTCATACTGGAAATTTTGATGAAAAAGATTAACCCTTTTTCAATTCTTCTAAATTTCAAGATCTTTTTTTTGTCATCCTTAACTCTCTTTTTGTTCGTTCGACAAATAAAATTAACTATATTAATAAACTATTTGAGTCAAATTGATAATATCGAAAGACTCTTTTATGAAAAAAAGTTACATTTAAATAAATTTCTCATAATTAAGATGGATTCCTTTTCATTCATTGTTTAATTCACTTCTACCTCAAGTCGGTGCTTTATTCGTAAATTTTATGTTCATCGATAACTGTTGATCTGTTATGGAAAGGCGGCGAAGATATTTTGTTCAGAATAGTATCGATGCGTCGGCAACATTCCAAGAATTATGCTTGTAGATTGAAAAATCAGATTGGAATAAATATTCTTTATCTCGATCGGAGATCAACGAAAGACAAGAATTGAAAAAATATGATTGATTCATTAAAGTAAAAATAACAGTAAATTGAAGAAGAAAGAGGAAAAGTAATCATATGTATCAATCATGAGAGAGGCCAAGATACGCATATATAAGGAATGATCAAACATGAACAGATCGATTACCAGACTGACAAAGAGAAAATGGGGAAAACAAAGATATTTCATTTCATTTCGAACAACACTTGTAAAAAAATTTTTTCATACGAAGAGAACTTTTTGAACGCACATGTTGAATATTCATCAACAATTTCAAATGTAGTAATACTTTTAACTTGAACAAATCACTTTCAGATTCTCATCATTCTATTTCTTCTGGCCGGTAACAAAATGTTATTTTGACATTGCCAAACATCTTGAATGCGTTCAGGAGTAAGTTTTAAAAGCGCTAAGACCTGAATAATCTATGATAATCAAGACCGTGCTTTCTCCATTTCTATTTCATGCATAATTTGATTGAAAATATACATAAAATCATCCATGTCAACATGAATGGGGGTGTAATAATTACCATGTCCTTTACAGATCCAGTAATGATGTTCCAAATGAAGACTCATTTCAGCATACATTTCAGGAAAAGTCATTCCAGTCGTATATCCAATCTCAACGACATGTGTTCCTGGTGATGACCATAGTATATTCATCATTCCAGCACCATGAGGACCGATAATTATGCGAGCTCGACGAAATAAGGCAATATGATCACGAATATGTCCTTGAGCTTCGAAGATTTCGATATGAAGATCTGACCATAATTTAGATTTATTGAGTGATGATGCTATAAATGTAAACATATCTGAATGTTCAACAATTGATCGTGCATCTCCATCTTTTCTTTTTATTAGAATAATACTGTCTTTTTTCTCGGTCACTGTTAAGTCATCAGTGGCCATAGCTCGATGAACAAGTTGCATGTCTGTTCGATCATGAATGTAGTGCGCATTGTCTTTATCTCCTACATATGGCCATGGTTCACTGCGATAAACAATATTTGCGAAGTGATTAGGACGAGTATCTTTATCAAATGGAACCATACGATCACGTGTAACTATGCCGCGTTCAACAAGGACATCAATCAATGGATCAGCGACACCACCTTTTGAAACAAGAACTTTGGCTGTTGTTGGCACAGTAGCAAGCAAGCGTAGTAATCTTGGTAATTGCTGAGGTGCAAAATGTCCTGGTGCTTCAAAATAATTTCCAAGAGAGTCAATTAATTCAGTATGTCGATATTCATTCTTGATTTGTGGAATGCTAGAGATGACGTCATTACTACATCGTTTATTGGTCCATTTTTGAAGATGAAAAGTGGCATGCTTAGTAAAAACTGTTCCAGGTACTTGTGAATGACAGTAACCTGTATCGACAAATGCATTGAATACAGCAATAGTTACAAATCGTTTGGTTGCTGGAAGGAAATTATCAAGTTCTGACTGTGGTTTACTGCATATAGCCCAGTCATGATCGATGTGAAGTGAAGAACATGTATCAGTCAAAGAGCGAGCACGAGGTAATGGATGAGGAATCAAATTAGGAAGACGTGCAACATTGTCTACGATACATCCTTCATTAGGATGAGAACGAAAATAATCGAGAACATCATTCACAACTGTTGCTGATGCAGCCTTGCATGCTGATGACTGCGATGATCGAACTATTGATGCTTGGCAACGTCTAAATTCGCCATTCTTATGCCAAGTCCAATCGAATAAGTGACTAACATTAAATCGTTTGACCCAGTTTGGAATTTGCCACTGTTCAAACACTACTTCTTCAGACTTGGACAATTGTAACGGAATGAGCGGCATCATATAGGATGGATTGGGACAACTCGGTAAACGAACTTTGAAATACCAAGTTAACATGATCATTGTGAAAAATGCAACAACCAATTTTGTATTAATCTTTCGCAGCATTTGTCAACAGTTGTTTTCGATGATTTTTGGTACTTTCACTTACTTCAATAATACATAGCATAAAATCTCAAATCATAAATATATGTTAGAATAATAGTTTATTTAGATTAGATATTGATGTTTTACACTAAAATAAAACTACTCAGAATACAAAAAGCAGAAACTTCATCGGATTGAATTCATATTTTCTTAGTCTCAAATCGAAATATTACATTTAGAGATCTTTCAATAGTATAAGAAACACTATTCCATGATATCTCAGTATATTATCAAAAAAGACTAAACTTTCTCAAAGATTGGTCAAGAAAACTCGTTTCAGAGTATGGTTTTAGACTTGTCTATGATAAAAAGTTGAAGTTTTCAAGAAAATCTTTCTTGACATCTGAAGACTATTTCTTTCGGAAAACATCTACTATGCACCAATTTTTGATCTATTCCACGAGATAGAAGATGATTGATGCTATTTAAGACCAAATTTATCTACTGTTTGAACTTATTTCTATAGAAGTAATTCATTTTAGCGTAGTTTCTCAGATCGTTTACTTGTTGGCGAGGATGAATAATGCGACGAAAGAATTACCTCACTATAGACAAATTTTTCGTCATAAAAACACTCCATAAATGGGTTCAGATATAGAGATGATGAAGACATGTTGAAAATCAGTGGAAGAGAAGATTCTCTAAATGATAATGAACAGAAAGAATACTTAAAAACATACTCATTGATGAAGATGAAGAAGAAAGAAGAAAGCACTTTGGGCTAAACACGTAATGATAAACATCGACACAGCTGACCTATTTTCCCACTCATCTCACCAATCCTTTAATAATATCGTTCTTCACATTTTCTTTCATTATTTATTCCACTTACTTAGTTTCTCTTTTTTTGTTCGATGAAGATTTCATCTTTTTTTTACTCGTATCAAATATAACGAACAAATGTACCGTTAACAAGTATTCCATACGCTCTCAATAATATACTTCGATTTTGGACGATTACAAGTCTCCTCTAACACTACTCTGATATCTAGACACATTTAATGCAGCCAATCCTTGTAAAGTAAGGAAGTATAAGACATTAGAAATGAAGTTCGGTGGAAATGGACAAAACTTAAAAGAAAGCAACATTATTTTAAACGTTTTCCTCACAACAAACTTCATTGATGACTTTACTCGTCTTGTTTACTCTCTTCATTGACTATGAATGGTACTTATGGTTATATGTTATGTCAACGAGTGGTCTAAAAGCGAAATTATTTTCTAATGTATCTTTAGCTTTTGTTTTTTAGAAAAGAGCGTCAAAAATTCTAACCAATATCATCCTATTATGGTGTGATGTCGTTTAATAATTGATTATAGAATGCACCAAAAAGAACTATGTCATATTTCGATGAATTGAATTATGTCTCATGAATGTTTGACTGACGTTTTTCATTCACAAGTTAAGACTCTAATAAGCTAATTTTAACAAATTTCAAATGTGCAATATGTTGAATACTTGCAGAGTAAAAAAATGCATGCTGATCATAATTATAATGATTTACCAGAACATATTGATGAGCAACTTCTTAATCTTACTTTCGACGATTTTCGAAGTAGATTTCTGGCAATAAACTATGTAGAACGCTTCTCAAACATCAGAAATCTAGCTTTTACTCGTAAGAACTAGAATTTTATCAACGCTGCTTAGATTTCTGTTGTACACTTTGATACTAGAAAGATTTTCGAGGACTTCCAGCACACTCATAATTTCAAAGAGATCCTAGCAGGGCTGGCCCGAGTCAGCAAACATTGGGGGGTTGTCGCGATTTTTTGGGGGGTTGTTTCGGATATTTTTAATGCGAATAAAACTTTGTTCTAACACTACTCACGAAAAAAAATTCATTTTTGCTGGGTAAAAACGAAAATTTTCGATTATTGGGGGGTTGTCACAACCCCAAAAATCCCCTATCGGGCCAGCCCTGGATCCTAGTCTGTTTTAATGATATTTTCTCTTCACTCAATTTCAAAGTCAGCGTGGAATGGATCATACTTCATTAGAATGAATGTAGAATACTAGCCATCTTGGCATGATAGAGTAAAAAAAGGTTCTTTCCTTGATATTTTATTCTTCTGTTCTCCCAATTTTTCCTCTCCTCTTTCTCTCCTTATTTCTGTTTCTTTGCTATATCGATTTGCACTTGTTGATAGTGTTCGGAAAAAAAATTACAAAGAAAAAGTAATAAACTTAGGGTGTATTTTAGTAGTCACTGTATTAGAATCAACAGAAAATACACTAATACAATGAGTTTGAGTTGAAAGAAAAAAGCTCATTAGTGTAGCCCCTTTGGGACTAAAATGTAAAACTCTCATATGTTCTCTAGCCTCATTAAATTAATACAAAATATATTAAGTGAAAAATCTCTCGTAGACTATTATTATTGTTTTGCAGGATAATCGATCACCAGAGTGAGAACTTCTCGTATTTCTGCTTGTCAAACAGAAGTTTTTTATTTTTTCTACAAGTTACAAAGATGGTAGAGATTCGTAAAACGAAAAGTAATAGCTGGCAGATAAACAAATTGAAATATCTATAGAAAAGAAGTCGAAAATACTATTTTTCGGTAATAAAAATATAAGAGATGTGCATATATCTTTCTTCTCCATAAAAGGCTTCAATAAAAGCAAATGATCACTAGATCAACCTAATTAAAAGTAATCAAAAATAGAAAGACTGATTCATTTCAACGGATTAAAAGTTAGATATGTCTATGGTTATAAATATTTTAATTTCTATTTGATTTTATTAACTTGAACATTTCGAAAAGCAGTTTTAACTCCATTATCGTTTACTGAAATTTTTCTGGTATTTCTGACCAAACGCTAATCTATCAGAGATTAGCTTCAATTGGTAACCGATCTATCGATAGACTACATTATTCAGTAAATGGTATTCACCATTGTCCCTAGATATTCATCAGTATTACTCCGTACACTTGGGTTTCAACTCGTTTTTCCGTGAGCAATTAGATTTCCACAAGGTTTCATTTAAAAAAATCACATTTAGAAAGTTTTTTCGTTAGCTTATCAGATTTTCGTTTGCTTTTCTTTCAGCCGGTTAGATTTCAACATTAAGTTCCTCCAACGAATAAGACACTTTGTGTGTTTTGAAAAGGAACTTTGTTGAAAAAATTCGATCTATTGAAGAGATTGTCACACTGAATTCTGTTAGGCTAAAGTAAAACGCTACAGAAATCTGGTTGACTAAACAAAAAATCATGTTGAAACTCCAGTAGATAGAGCAATACTGGTAGATATCGGTTAATATTGGTAAATATTTCTTACCAATTCAAATGAGTTATCAATAGGTTGACTATGGGTTCGTACAGGTTACTAGCTTATGATGGATGTCGATTTGGACTGGTGAGATAATATCTTAAGAGAAAATCTATGTGAATCAGACATTGTAATGCGAAAATTCGCTCCTCACGTATGATGAAAAATAATTTAAAAAAAATGACCATGCTTTACTACTAATGGTAAAATCGGACCACTTTATAAAAAATTCAGGCTTTTTAAGACCTTGTTTTTGCTAATTGCAACAGTCGTTCTGAGTATCTCATTGAGCTTCCTAAACAATAGGAGCATTCAGAAAGTTTATTTGATTCGCAATTCAGAATATTTTTTTGTAACTTAACTTTTGGAAATTCTATTTAAATATATGCTTTCATAATTTCTTAACATACAAAATATTGTAGAATTTGATGAAGTTCATTTAGTTTTAAAAAAATATCAAAATAACGATTGATCAATTTTTGAATTCTTGATGCCTAGCAATTATCTATTTCGACTAAAATATAATCGACAACAAATATGACAATCAAAGCTAAACTGAAAAAGCTGACTAGTTCAGCGAACCCGTTGGATTTGGCAGTCTATCTTGCACAAGAAAACTATATATGTGGTTTTATAAAGTAATTTGTAGGACTTGGAATTGTATATAAGAAATCAAGTTTGCCTTCAACTTTAATGTACTGATATTTCATATACGATACTGATTAATAATTCTTAAGAAATATATGCTATGTAAAATAATTATTCAGACATCCTGGAATACTTGACTTGTAAAGTAAATTACACAAAGAAGAAAAACTATTTGCTCGACTTTGATTATACCATTTGAGAAATTTTTTTTCCTTTTTCTGTCGCTCTATATATATATTGAGCCGGTGCATGAAGGAAAGAAAGATACATCTATACACCATGCCTATAGAGTGACAGAATGAAAAAAAAATATTTTTTTTCTTCTTTCTCTATTGTAAATTATATTTCAAAAGACAGGTTTTTACTATACTCAGGAAAAATAATGATTGCACACTCATGCACATCATTTTATAGAAAATTTAGTTCTCTTTAGTTATTTTGAAGTTTTTAAGATTCTATCAGAATCTTCAAGTTTATTAATATGTTTTGAAAGTATTCGTAGTCTAGAAAATGACTTCACATGCATAAGGTTACATTGCAAACTGACCGTTCGTATCTGTTGTAGTCATGGATGAGTGTCTTCTCTTCACGTACATGTACATTCATATTCTCACGTGCGTATGCGAGAGAGAAAAGAACATGCAATTGAAAGTAAAGTACGAAGATATACAGTGTGATAACTTAAGGCAGAATAGAAAAAGAAGAAAACGGTGCATGAGCAAGCAAATCAAATTTGATGTATACCACTACGATGAGCATATTCGAACGCATACGAAATTGTTTTCGATCATCAACGCAATGTTTACTTTTTTGAGAGATAAATTTTTTTATTAGAATAGCTTCGAGTCTTCTCTCTGTCCGATGATATAATCAAAGTCAAGAAAATAGTTTTTCTCTTTGTAAATTCGCTTCACAAGACAAGCATCACAGGTTGTCTGAAGAATTATGTTACATAGAGTACACTACTCAAGAATAATAACCAGTATATGGACTCTTAGTACGTAAAAATCTAAGGAAAACTTGATTTCTAATTTAACATTCCATGCTCTACAAATTGCTCGACAAAATCGCATAGATGATATCCTAGTGTGAGATACGACACCAAATCCGACGAAGTTCATTCTATATCTATGCTTCTCTTACTTGTTTCTTACTCAAAGTTGAAGTTGTATGATGAATATTGACGACTATAAATGTTGTTGAACTTTTATCAGCTACAAGAATTAATATGAATGCGTTAATAGCAAACATTATTTTTAGTCATTTGAAAACTTCGTAATTGTAACTAGTTATTGCAAATTCTTATTTTTATTCTGGATAAAGAAATAGAAATGTAGATGTTATTTCTGGTTGAAAATATGATAGATGGTAATGCAATATAGAAAAGATAAGCTTTTTGTAATGACCATAGCAAGGAAGTGCAAGAACGAAAAATATGCTTCCTACAATTTCCATACACATGTTCAAATTACTTCCGTCACGCACACGGAACGTATACTTTCATCGTCAGAAGACTCGACAATTTAACATGCAATATATATTTCAAAACTTACCGAACTGATCATAGAAAAAAAATCAGTGGAAGAAAAGATAGAGAATAAAATAGAACGCCAAAGAAAAAAGTCAATAAGAGATTGGTGAAGTATACTAAGCAAACAGTCTTGTTCTTTTTCACCACAAAGTGAAAGAAGAAAAATAGTAATGCAATATTAATGGGATGAATGCCCTTAGTAAGGACTGGTAACATTTAAAGATCAAAACGAATCAATGAAGTCACGATAAGGCTCAGTGTAAAGTGATTTCAGCATCTAAAAGAAAAACGTAAAGTTTAATAAAGGATTGTTGAAGAGTTTCGTGGTAAAATGAAGAAGCGATATATACTATCATGCAGTTGTTTGACACTTTTCTTTATCAGAAAAGCAAAAGCTAAATTATCTAATTAGTTTTTACTAGTTCTTCTTTGTTTGACTGATACTGATCAGAGATGTCCATCGCGCCGCCACCGCCACGGCGGCAGCGGCAGATTTTTTCCAAAAACTATCGCGGAGCGGCAGCGACGCGGCGGCGGCAGCTTTTTAGGAAAAAATTTCAAAAATTCATGAATTTGCACAGAATCTGCATGTTTATGTATGCTATACTGTAAGACTTAGCGAATCTGATCGATTAGCTGCATCAGTTCTATTTCAAACCAGTCAAAGCCTTGAAAATCAAAACATTTTTTCGAATACCAGCGCGGCAGCGGCAAGTTTTTTTTAAGGCGCGTCGCGGCAGCGGCGCGGTAGCTTTTTTTAACAGGCCATCGCGTCGCGGGAGCGGCGCGGCAGCGGCAGATTTTGAGCCGCGATGGACATCTCTGATACTGATCAAGCGAATAAGCAATGTTCACTTGTCTTTTTACGTAAGACAGAGAAAATCTCAAAGATCATTTCATTACTTTCATATTTGCAGCAAAAAGAATAATTTATTCGAAGCAACTTGATGCAAAACTATATTTAACAATGCATTTACTCTTTTTTTCTGCGCTCTGTAACTGTCATTGTTATTTGCAATCGTTCAACTGAATGAGTATATACTCGACTCGCTGGACACAAAAAGAAACTTATCTAATGCAAAACTATTGTATACTATTTGAGAGAAATTCAATAGAACGACATAAATGTAGAAATAAAAAGATTAACTGCTCTTGATGTGTTTTAAGGGAATATTGTTTTATTTTTGATTATAAGCGCTTAGCATGCATATAACGATATAAGACAAAAGTATTGATTAAAACGTCTACTCTTGTATTATATAAACCTGAGAAAATAATCTAAAACTGTTCTTTCTTGTTTGATTTGAAGCTTCTCTTCCAGTAACAGATCCAAAAAAATTAGAAGTTCAATGACTGCTTTTTTATGCATTGATCGACTGTTTAAAGACATTTTCCATTAATGAAATCTGAGCGATCTATGCGAACTTTTTCCTATCACCATACAGCTGCCCTTATCGTTAATGATCGATTAAGTTGACAAATTGTACCTCATATTCATTTGTAAGGACAATGCTTCGCTCTTTTTATTACGGTAGATAATAAAGCATGAAAATCTACCTTGCACCGTTCTTTTTATTGTCCTATTCAGTTTACACTTCATATTGTTAAAAGTTACAAAAAAAAGAAACCGTTTTCATTTTCCTTTTCTCCAATATACACATTGCTTAATCTTTTAAATTTCTTGAGTAATGACTTATTAATTTTTATCAAGTCTCATATTTAACTCTTCGTGTAAGTAATAAAAATGATTTCATTAATGACAATCAATCAAAAAATTTAATTTTAAAAACAAATATGTTTAAATTTAATTTTATTGATATCGAAGCAAAACATATTGATTCATAAAGAAATTTAATTCTATGAAGCAAGACAACTCATGATATACTGAACTATATACGGAACAATAAATGTTGTGGAAAAAAACAACTTTTAAATTATAGTTTTAAGAAAAAGGAAAATATATGAGACACATGTATGTGCATAAACTGAATAAACATTGAAGGCAAAACGAATATGATCAAATGATGAGTTTAAAATATCATTATTAATAAGGAGATTAAAATACAATTTAAAAATTACTGACACAAGAAGCCAGTAGTAATTTAATGTCAGTTTTATTCATACTTTTTAAGTAATTATCATTCAATACGTCAAAATGATGTACATTTGTCATTTAATATTCTGTCATTTTGAAAAACAAAACTATTAGCATATTAAAATATATATATTGGAGTTGACTTTGAAATGTAAAGTAGTAAATATTTATTTATATGATAAATATCATGTTTATTGAATAGATAACATTGATTGACATGTGGGTGTAGGGCTTGAAATTTGTCATACTACCACATCCAAACTCACCTGTACACACTCTTTTCTTATTACATTTTTTTTTCGATTTCCTTGATTAATTAATTTTAGATCTTTGTTCAATACTTATTCTTTTTTTTCAAGTTTATCACATAAATAAACATATACTACTTTACATTTTTAAGTCAACTCTAATATATGTATATATCATTTATTATCGTTAACTTACATAGTTTGATGTTGTCATTTTGAACATAAAATACTTAATCATTAATAAGAATATAATTTCTCTTTAGATTTGTCCAACTAAATCTATTAATTTATTTTAAATATGAATTAAATAGAATAATATACATTATCAGTTTTTCAAAAAATATTTTTCATAAAAACAAAAAAAAACAAATTAGAAATACTGCTCTTTACTAGAATGAGAAAAAAAAATGAGACTAGATACTACTCTATATGACTGATTTTCTCTTCAGTAAGAGATTACATTTTTGGATCGAATTCTTTTCGCTTTGTCATCTACCATTGGACTTAGAAAAATAGTGGAAATTTTAGTATGAATGCTAAAGTTTCTATTATTGTTTAACGTTCAATGCTAGATGACAAAGAGAAAAAAAGATTCAATCCAAAAATGTAATCTCTTACGGAAGGAAAAACAAGCCATATGGATCAGTATTTGATCTCATTTTTTCTCATTTCAAGTAAATGACAGTATTTCCATTTTTTTTTTATGAAAAATAGTTTTTGAAAAACTAAAAGTATATTTTACCCTATATAACTCAACGAGCTCTATGTAATGATAAAAAAAAATTTACTGAAGTGTTAAATTACGCGTACCTTATGTCAATATTGGAAAAAAAAGACGTGTTATGCAAAGTGTATGCACTGTCTTCTTTTGCCATGGCAAATATTTTTTATTAAATACCATTTTAAATTATATTTTATTTGCTGTTTGAGAATTTTTAATTGATATCTATATGAAACACGTAAAATGATCACAAATTAACATTAATAATGATTATCATAGTAACAAACGGATAAAAATAAGAAGTAAAAGTTATATTTAATGGTTTGTGATCATATTTTGTATTTTTTCTAGTAGCAAAGATCGAAATGAAAATGGTTAATATACAAAAAACAATGTCTTCATTTTTGTTTTTAATATTTATATCTATTTTTCAGTTTAAATAAAGAATTTATTACGTCTTTTGAAGATCTTTCTCGAGAAGTTTTCTATAAAGTATTTGAATTTCTTGATTTTCATCATGTGTTTGAAGCTTTTCATGATCTAAACAAACGATTTCAAAATCTAGATTTCAGCATTATTTGACATGATTTATCGTAGTTCAGGTTTATTGAATTAAATCATTTCTACTATTAGATTCATTTACTGCTGATATGAGTTTATTAAGATTTTCAATTATGAAAAGCTTAACTCAACTTGAGTTATTAACTATAGATAATATTGAATCTGTTTATATTGAAGAAATTATAAATAATTTATCTTCTTCATCAGTTTTACTCTCACTAATCATTATATCTATTAATAATATTAAAAAAATCAAACTAATATTTGTCAAAAAAGATTTCGTTTATCTACACTTAAATATTGTCAAATACTTGTTGAAACATTACGAAATCTAAAACCTTTGTCTTTTTCTATGAATGACTTCAGTCTTTTTGAACATCTCGTCATCAACAATAAAGTTATGGTTAATCAGTTTGATGGTTTATTATCATATGTTCCTCAACTACGTCGCTTATCAATTTAGTCATTTATATGAATTTTCAAGGGATCGAACATTGATGAAATCGATTACTTTAAATTATTTAACACATATTTCTCTGATATTCTATTCAGTGAGTTTTGATGATTTTCAATTAATCATTAATGACTTTTTTATAAAGTTGAATTTCTACGTATTAAAGTATGTTATTTGCCATATTTGGTTTTAATATGAAATATATGTATACTAATCGTTGACTGCGGAAAAAGAATTTGAGGGCGAATCATCATTGAATAAATTGCATGAGAATCATAAAGATTCAAAATAATCAATTTGGTACATAGACTATTGCACAAAATTTGTAACACATGTTGTATAGGCATTGTATAAAATCTTATACAAAAAAAAACCACTCGTTAATTTCACTGTCTAATTTTCTCTTTGCACTGGATAATATTGAAAATATTCTTCTGGAAACTATTGAATGAAGACAAGAACGCTTGTAATAACTAGAAATTGGGAAATATGTGAATGAATGGACACATTGATCATTGGAATTTCAACAAAGTGTTGACCAACCAACCGTAATCATCATATTTTTTCTCTACATCTCGACAATGAGAAAAAAATGAGTAGAAGTATTTCATTATTGTAATAACATTGAAAATGAGATTCAAGCTCTTTATTGCCAAGCAAAATGTATGAAAGAAAATGTTGCCACTAATTCAAATTACGCTCGAAAGTTTTCTTTCCCAAAGAATTTTTTATTATCATCATCATAGAACAAAAATGAGTGATACAACAATATCGAGCTGCTTATCCATCTCTTAGAAATAGCTGTTTGTTTTTTGCTTCGAAATGAACATTCTAATATCGCTTGTTATTCAAAATAGATGATAAATTTATTCTCTTCATTCAAATAATACAAGACATAAAAGTCCATCGCAAGAATTAGTGTCGATACTTTTCTGCTTGGTAAATTTGGACACCTATCGAACTTTGTACAAAGAAAATGATGAGTTGAATGGCTGTTTTTTCTTATTATGTTGTACTCTACCAATTCTTCGTTTTTTTCTCAATAGTTGAGTCATTGAAATGCATCATAGAGCTTTCATCTAGTATTGCTACTTTCTCTCATATTATGAGATGTAATTATTTCCTCAATGAAGTTTTAAAAAAAAAAGAAAAACTCTTTTTTTTCTGAACACGGAAGTATTTACAGAATTTATTTGTGTCCAATAATTAACGTTACACTATTGAATTTGCATCTCCAAGAGGAGCATTTGTCTTATTTAGTTATTACTCATGATGCTTTGACTTATTTTTTTTGTGCATTCTTGAGTTTCCATCAAACAACGTCGTTCTTCAACATGCTTCTTTTTCGTATATCTTCTTGTCATATTCCTTTTTACTGTGTTTCTATCTTGTAAATCATTTCATTTATAACAGAACATGTCTGTCAAAGATCAAATTGAATCATATTTCGTCAATCACGATACTCATTTCATATCGACAATATTCGTATGTAACATGTTTGATTTTAGACAGTTGTATAGCATTATATTGACGCTCTTATTCTACAGAGGGTAACAAAAAAAATCAGACCCCTCGTCAAATTTTGAGAACAGCAAACATATCTCTAACTAAAAAAAGGTTTCATTTCCAATCTAATGTCACACTCATGAACACATATTAGCAGTCTACCATGTGCTGTATCGGTTTGAATTTCATCAATTAGTATTAATAAATTAGATTCAAAAACTTCCAAATCTCAGGTATGCCGTAATTATGAGATCCTCTTCTAACAAATATCAAACTATTAAATTAGTCTTAACTTTATTAACTGAAACGATTCATTGTCGGCACCTGTTCGAAAGAAGAAACTCTAAACTAGGGTGTGGGTGTGAGTGTCGACAATAAAATACTTGTCCCATACACCCACACCTTCAAATATCGACGAAATTAGAAAGTCTGCCGCGAATAGGAAGAATTAACACTACATTTTTGTCGTCTGAAAAACTGATCTGTCCACAATCGAATGATGATAATTCGAATTCAATCGAAAAACCATTCTAAAAAGAAACAGTACATAAATCTCGTTGAATTACTAATTAAGATTAAGGTTAAAAAAGTGTTTTTAATAGTAAGATTTAGAGAGATCAGCAAAGTGAAGTCAACGATAGAATTGTTCAGATTCTTGAAACAATTCTTATTCTGTTACACATTATTGTGAAATGAAAAGTATCTTGTTCAACATTCCATGTCACAAAGATTTTTAAAATTAGTAGATTTGAAAGTACAGATGTTCACGATAGTTATTCAAATAAAGTACTTTTCGAAATAACTGTGAAACTATAAAAGATAGTTTCGTAGATTTTATACAAATAAATTTATTCAAAAACTTAGAGTATATTGTAATAAATTTTTGTTTGGTTTAATATATTAACTTCATGATATGATTGTACGTTTTTCGTTTGTTATTAAGATTTATCTAATTCAAGTTTAAATCTATGTAGCCCAGATTGTGGTATGTTCTGTAACGAACTCAATAGTTTTATTTTCTATTAATCAATGAGAGATTAAATGATTTCGAGCAGTTATTTCAGAAAGATCTGTCATGTCGAGTGCAAAAATCTATTTTACATTTTCACATATTATTAATAGAATATAAGGTTTAGTATTTTAGTGAGATGAATGATAGTTCTACAAATAGTTTTAATCAGTATCTAATTAAATTAGATGTATATTAATATAATGGATAGCTCCTGAAAACTTTAAACTTGATAATTTTTTATGGAAGTTATTTTTCCAAAAAAAAACGAAAAATTGCACCCCACCCACACCCACGTGGATCTGATAAGGAGTTATGATACACAGTCATCAGTGTAATATCATGGAGTTTTTTTTGGGGGTGTTAGATGGTTTTATAATCGGAGTGACCTATTTACATTCATGGGTACAGATGTTTGTTATTCGTTCGGGATGAAATTGGTTCAGAGTGCTAGTTGCATAGGCTCGCGAGGTGTGAAAGAGGTTGCTAACGATTATGGTTGACGAAGTCACTGGATAACTGTCATGTATGCAGTCATCTGCTCGATTTTCTGGTCAAGAGGGATAGGCAAAATGAATCGTAAAGTTTAGTTTTGGTGTACCATAGTTGAGTTGTTATTATGAGGACTTGTGAGGTATCGGTTAGCAAACAGATATATTTTTGTCTTTCATATCGTTCTATGTTCTGTTCGCGATGTTACTTTTGGCTCGTTTTTGTTTTGTTTTCGAAACGTTTTTGTCACTGAAACATGATCATCATTGCGTTGTTCTCACTACTGCAAAATTAGGTCTCCTTTATCTGATTGCATCTCATGAGACGCACAGTTCTAAAGCTGATTTTTTTTTTAGACACAAATAATATCAGACTGCTTGCATCAAGAGTATGAGTTGGTCTGTTTTGCAGAGTAATATGTAAAAACTCTGTCGCATGTTGTGTTCTTTGTGCGTGGTTTGCTGTGGTACTTTTTTTTTCATAGGTAGTTGCCTGTCAATGGGGATGTCTATTTTGACTAATCCACTGCTAATTGTCTGGATTCGACTGAAACTTAGAGATAGAGGCGTATGAGTTTGATTTGTCACTTACGCTCATTCTTTTCTTCGAAAATAACAAACGATGAAATAGTTTGTGAAAAATTGTCGAACGCAGGTATATGATATGACTGATTTCTGAATAAATTCAAGTTTTTCTTGTTAGAAATAACAATGTCTGAAGTAGACAGTTTGTAGCAGATATATTTTTCAAGACCAAATGTGAGAGGAAGAAAAAGTTAATAAGTATACATTTCAAAAATGTTCTTCGATTTTCACTATCGAGCAATATCATTTTCCTTTTTCTTTTAGTTTTGTAGCGCATATAGTAATTTTTCTAAAGGCGTATTTGAAGCTAAATTAATTCTCAGTTTTTAAAATAATAAATAGCTCTTCCAGGAAGTGACTGAGTTTTCGATTGTTCTCACTACTTGATTGTTTTACAACGACAAAAAACATAAACTTTTGAATTTTTTTCTGCTAAAATGCTATGATGAAATATATTTTGCTCAAATAATTCAAAAAAATCAATTTATACGCCATTTTTGGCGATGGTAGGCCACATATTTGTAAGTGGATAGTTCTTGCAAATTTCTGATTAAGGAGTGCAGAATGGATTTGGAAAAGTTCTGAAAACTGATTTTGCTACAGTTTTTGATACGCTACATTTTGGTGTATTTGTTTTGTTCAAATTTGACTTGTGTCGCTCGAAATAATTGAGAAATACGGACTTTTCTAGTTGCAAGAGCGTTGCAAGAACTTTTTTTTTCAGGTATTTAGTCTTTGACTATTCTTCCATCTCAGATTCGATTTCTAAAAGAAAGTCTAGTACCAACTTTGTACTTTAGATATCGCTGTTTTTAACAAAAAACATCCGATAATAGTTCTTTTTAAAAGCTACTTTTGTCTCAGTTTTATAGAATGATTTAAAAGCTATCAAAATGACTATTAAAATTTCTTCAATTGATAGTCCTTGACGAGGAATGTGCTAAACTTTTCTTCTAATGTACAACATATAATCAATTTTCGTTGTGTTAGAGTATTTGTGCGAGACTATTCGATATATGTCGTTTGTTTTGATGACTGTTTAACTTTTTTTTCTTTGATCTGAAACAAGCAAAAAGCTTTATTTATTTTTTTTCGTTACTACTCTCTCATTTTAACGTAACGCATCTGGTGAGAGAGAGAGAAGAAAAAAACATTTTAATCCAATTTTTATAAGTAGCAGCTATAAAAGAACAACACAATACAGTTGGGTTATAGCAACATAATTTATTTCTTATTTTCAACTGTTTTCTTTTGCTTCTGCATAGACTATTTCTTATTTCAACGTATCTTAGCCATAATACTAATTTGAATAGTTGGTTTAAGAATTCTATTTGAATGGATAACCGATATTATCCAGGTAATCAAACAAATCGATCTATCGAAAGTGAAACAAATAATGAAGATTTTTATCCTAGCAACGACTTTTTCTCACCCAGTAGTTACACGTTATATCTATCCAGAACAAATATCAACACCACGAACTACTTATACCAATAGTCAATATTTAAATAATGAAATAAAGAATAGTAAGCTGCATTAATATGCAGCAAAAATCTTATTTCTTCTTGAACTTGTTGCAATAAAAATAAATCGAAATATTTAGGTTGGTGGCGATCTGCCGGACCTTTTGAACCATATCGAACCACGTATCAAGATTATGGTCAAGGAAAAACTCTTCATTATCGAAAACCTAATACTCATTTGACTCAACCTTATTTTTATCAGGAAGTATGTTATAAGATCTATGTTTTGTTTCTACTTTTTTTTCTTTTGATTATAAAGCTCCGTGGTGTCTATCGTCCACCGGATTCAGATTCAAACAGATCTGACTTCAACGTACCACCATCACTCAATACGAATCCATATTCACCACCTTATGGTTCACCTCGATAAACGCAATAACAATGTAAACATTCCTTTTTCAATCTTTTTCCTTTATAACAAAGTCCTTTTATAGCTTGCTCTATTTCTATATCATATTCAAAGTAAAACACTGCGCAACACAAAGTTTGATTGAATTATAATAATGAATAAAATATGATTTCTTTTTTCTCTTGTTCACAAAAAAAATGTTTTTTTTTTTTTATTCGAAAATTTTTGAAGCATAAAATGAATTCTGTGTTGAAGGAAAGAAAGAAATTTGGCAAAAACAATGCGAGAACTTTCTCGGTCATTCCTGATGTAAACAACAAGAAGTGTGAAGTGTTTTCAAATGGTTCTCTCTATTATTACTTTCGTCTATTTGTTTATCAGGCTTTTCTAACGAATAGATTCATCACTTGGAAAAATGGTTTCTGGTACCACAAACCTTTTTCGCTCTTCACCGTTTAGAAACATTTTATTTTCGGTAGAAAATGAGTCCTTGCTTCTGTTTCTAAAAAAGAAAAAGTTCAAAATTAAGCGTTCTGTTGCAACTGGTTTTCCATATCAATTTAAACTAAAGAAAAGCTTTCAATGTGACTCCAATGAGATATAATGATCATACCCTCTGTAGCAATATATGTTCGTATAATCCTATGTCTGCCAAGGTAGAAATGAGGATGACTCTTTGTCTTATTTGCTTGAATCATGCCTGAAAACGATGTAGGGTATTGTGTAGAAACAAGTCAACAAAAAACATAAGAAACTGTGTTCGTTTCTTTGAAAAAAAGACAAAAATTCAAGTTTACAATCAGGATTTTATGTTGGCGTTTATTCAATGCGGTTGAACAAAATGTTGACGTTGTGTTTTTCCATGACATATTTAACAGTGTTTTATTGTTACCTTGCTTTTCTTTGCTATCATTCTTGCAAATCCACACCGTTTCCATGATTATTTTAAGAGAATTCAAAACAAATAGGTCAAATGTGTTGTTTCTCATCTTCATTGTTTCTTTTGCATGTCTAAAACAGAGATTGATTGACATGACGGACTTAATAGTTAGCTCGTGATATTTACTGAGTCCTAAATGAGTTTGACTCAATGGGAATCTTCAAGATCAATTGGATTATGAAGCCAATTCCATCAATAACACTCCGTTTATAAACTATCGAAAGCTTTCCTTATAATCATGTTCAACTACGGAAACTGACTTGGAATTTTCTGAGGTTACAGAGAGTTGAGGAAATCTTTCTAATTGAATTTGAATTCTGTGACATATAACTTTTATCTAGGATGAGTGTGAGTTGTGGATGGTACAGGACTAAATGAGGTTGTAATGGTAAACATATACTTTTCATTTCCACTGACTCTTCGACCTCACATTCACTCAAATTCATACTTACCAATGACGTAGTACATCCCACAGATCCGCAACAACCCACACTAACATCTACATCGATATTTTCTCTGAAACTTTCATAAGAGACTCATCTCATTAACAGCTATATCTATATAAAGTTTCCAGTCAAAATTCGAAAATCAGTTTTCCTGATGTTCCTGAAGGCATTCACCATACTGGCTTTAAAGATACCACATTGTATCAGTATGTATACAACCATTAACTCAAAGTCTAAACCTTTTCCAATGTATATTAGAGTTCATGAAAGTCTACTTGATAGGCATAGTCATGACTTAACGTCGGTCAAACAGCTGGGAAACTTCTCTCATCAAGCATTTGTTTGACAATTGTCACTTATTTTAGATGATCAGTTATCGAAAAACATTGAATACGCAAACTTGCGGAGATAGCTATTTCCATAAGTTACAAATTGAGATGATGTAGAGTTTGTATAGATATTGATGCTTTTGTAAAGTTAATTTCAATTAAAATAGTTTTGCAAAAGAAACAACCTGATAAGTCTTTCTATTCTAATTCAATCTGATGAATCGTAGCATACCATTTATTATTATGGCTGAATCACTTCTCTTATTAACGTATTGTTTTCCTTGTAGTCTTTTGACTAAACTTCCATCTCATGTGTTTGATAGAACGTATTATTACTTCATTCGAAAGTTATATATTTGATTCATTTTCAAGAAACATATGAATAACAAAAATAGAAGACAAATTCAATCTTAATAATAAAAAAAAAACAACTCCTTCAGCTATGCAACTTCTTTATGTCATTTTATTTTGCACGGTAGAAATTGTTTATTGTCTCAACTATATAAAATATGGTTCAATATAAATGATCACTATGTCAAAACGAACAAACAACTGTGACAAAGAAAAATTATCGACGCAAAGGAGACTACTAGTTAAAATATCCTTTCATACCTTCGTCTGTCTAGTACTACGATTACATACGCTGATCATTCGATAAATAAATTTAGAACAATACTCTTTTTAGCTTTTTTTTTATACAGAAATTGTCATTTCACTTATTTATTTTTCTTCATAATTGACAGAAAGAACTTCATACAGCATCTCTCAATAACCCCAACAGATAGATCGCATGTGCATTAATAAATATTTTCAATTGGAACCTCTTTCAGATGTAATTTTCGACATTCTTACATATTAAAACAGTAAACGAAAGTTCATTTTGTAAACATTACGATATAGCAAGCATCATCCTCTAAGTTTTTATTAGTTACATGCCTTATTGGTTTTTTTAATAATTGTAAAGAAAAGAAAAACAACCACTAGAGAAAAAATATATATATAATGTTTCTAGTTGTTCAATATTGTAATTGCCAATTAGTTGAATGAAACTTTCAAAAGTAAAATTTTATTATGCAGAAAAAATTTCTCATCTACTAGCACTTGTTTTTTTCTTTATTTTCATAACGTTCTTCGTATGATTTCGTTATTTACCATATGTTAACACTATTTGAGAAAGACAATAAGTTTAATTTCAAATAATGAGACATATTCTAGTTTTGTTTCTTAATTATATGAGAGCAGTTTTGCATATGATTGAGGAGTTTCTATTGGGTAGTGCCGAGTTCTCTGAATTAACATTAAGTATGCTAAGAAATTCTATGCAGAAAAAAATGATTACAAGTAAAATAAAATATAAAAGCTAAGAAAAATGAACCACATTTATTTTTCTAGTTCAATGTCTCTACTTTGTCTACTCTGAATGATTTAATGTATGCGTAGACAATGTTATTATAGACAAAAAAAGAAAAAAAAATGACGTTTCAGTACCATCTAACTATCTATCATGTTTCTTAATTCTATTTATACAGATGTTGCTTTTATATTTTTTATTCTTATTTTTGGCTTTTATTCAACTCAGTGTTCAAACAACATATATGTGTAACTCAACTACCTTATGTGGCTGTTCGACGAATCCAGCATTAGTTACGAAGATTGTCGGAGGAGAAACGGCTTCTATAAATACATGGGGTTGGATTGTATCTCTTTATATTAACCAACAGTGGTTGTGTGCTGGTACTATTTTATCAAGCTCTTGGATTCTTACGGCAGCACATTGTGTTAAAGATACGCATCCTTCGCAAGTATTAATATCTGCTGCAACAAATCAGTTGTTCGGCATGCAACAATGGCGATGGGCATCTTCTGTTATTATTCATCCCCATTATAATGATACAATGTTACAAAACGATATTGCTTTAATTAAAGTCTCACCACCATTCAATATGACAGATTTAAGTATTTCAAAAATATGTTTACCAATCTCGACAACAAACGATTACCCACCAATTAACTCAATAGTATGTGCGGTTTTTTTTTTAATAAGTAAATCGAATCCATATCAGTTGCATCCCATATAGTTGTATGTACAACCCTTGTGCTCTCCAACGCGACTAATCTTCGAGTGATTTCTTGCTTATTGACAAGCTTACAATGGTTTTTGTTAAATGTCAAAAATTGAGAGAAATAATGAAGAAACTTAAATAGGTATAAATCATCCCAATTTTTAAAAACAGTGAGAAATTTACGAATCTGTTTCGAAGAGTGTAGATATAAGAGTGAGGATCCTTCCTACAGTCTTACATACTCAATCATCCTCAAAACATTCATATCGGTAGCATACGCTTCCATACCGCCCTTAAACGTGACAGTAACATCCACCATATGAAAGCAACTACCCAAGGAACAAGTTCATGAGAGTAAATGTCTGGGATGCAACACTCGTATTCCTAAATAAACAATATTGACAATCATTTCTATTCTTTTCAATATCAAGCTTGTTGCGATTGGATGGGGAGATTTGAAAGAGAATGGTACTATATCTGAAATGCTTCAACAAGTAACAGTTCAACGCATTGCATATAACAATTTCGCATGTTTTCCACTGATTAGTAATGCAGAAATGCAGTTTTGTGCCAGTGATCTTAGCGCTGGGAAAGGTAAACAAACATTATTGAAGAGTTGTAGATACTAACTAATTTAGATAATATTTTATGAGTACAGATACATGCAATGGAGATTCTGGTGGTCCTCTGATGATGTTCACTTCAAGTCAACAATGGGTTGTAGTTGGTATTACATCATATGGATATGGTTGTGCACGTCCAAACTTTTCTGGTGTTTATACGCGTGTGGTTTACTATTTAGACTGGATTCGCTCAATGAATGTGACTGATGCGATAACGGTTGATATTGTCACTACCACTACGATGACATCGACCTTTACCATGAATATGACAACAACATTCACAACTCATAAGACAAATTTAACAAATGGCAGTTTATCTTATCGGCCACTTTTATATATACGATATATTATAGCATCAATCATGTTCTATTTTATCTTTATTTTATTATAATGTATTTAAATTATAGTAATATTCATGAGACTCTTATATCATAGCAAAGTTACGAGAATTTGATAGAAAATTTATATATGTTTGCAGTACTAATAGTCCTCTATATCTTGCATGGCATAATCATTATTGAACCAATACTTTTACATAAGAGAATCAAATATACTGTATAAAACTCTAGTACACTTAATATAAAGAACAAGTCGTTTCATTATGACCAATATTCTATGTTGGCAGCAATCAAGCTCCATTTTAGAATACATTTTTTTAATGGTCGAAATGGTTTCGTTAAAATTGAAGAGAGATCGAATATGAGCCATACTTTGTTTGATTTGTAATTGTAGTGTTGCCTAAAAATATTAAAGGAGTTCATTGTTGTGCTGGTAATGATCTATACATCTAAATGTTGATGAAATAGAAGTGAAAACTCATAGTAATAGTGAGGCTATTGAATGAATCTTTTTCAGGTATGTCACTTGAATGATCCGTCTATCATATCACGATTGAAGAAGTCTTTGCTTTGAAAAAACTATTGTGTATTATATTCGAAATTGTTGACTTTATTATCATTCGTCATGTAAAATGAGAATAATCTGTTGTTAAAAAAAATAAGAAAGAATAGTATTAAAATGATGAAATGGATAAAAAAATTGATGCATTTCAAATTCATAGATTATAATAGATATTTTCATTAATTTCATTGCATCACTTTGTTTAAAAGTGAAATTAATTGCATTCACTTAATTAAAATGTCGCTTTTCATCATAATGAATTTGAAAAACAACAATGTTTTTGTTCGTTTCATCATTAAAAAATGCTATTCTTTCGTATTTTCGACATCAAATTCACGAAAATCATGATTTCTTTTTATTTTTTGACTTCATAAGTGACAATATGTTATTGTTGGTTCTGATTTGATCAAAAAAAATCGAATCGATCATCACAAGTGAAAATCTAGCACTGTATCGTAACTAAAATAACTCAGATAGAACTTTTAATATTTGACTAAAATAAACACAATTATGCTTAAATAATCACACTAACTGTTTTGACAAATTGATGAAATGAAATCTTAATTAGTTTCCTTCTAAACTTTTTTTGTTCATAATCTCATAAAATTTGGTATTACATAGACGTAGAATATTTCGAAGCCTCATAAGAATGTCAATTATAGGAAAAAAGAGAAATTTCCATGTTATATTGTTGCATATGAGGAAGAATATCATTGCTAACAATAATTAACGGATACAACATAATAAATGACCACGTTGAGCATTTCAATTTTTAATCATTTACTATGTTCTATAAAAAAAAAAAAAGTAAAAAATACCATAAGACATAACATAAAAGCCTCTACACGTTACAAGGTCAACTTATTGTATATTTGCATGTTTTGTTTTCAAATTGAACGAAATGTATGTTAAATAGTTTTAAAATATTTTAAAACAAAAAAATTAAAAAAGATGAGAATAAAGAATTTTCGTATATATATTAAAATATGAATTAGTGAAACAAAATATTCTGCCTACTTAAAAGTAACAAGTTAGTACTATGTTCTGTTAATGGACATGAAAATTAGAATTATTTTATTTAAAAGAAAATTATATCATAGATTTTGACTCGCTTGAAAAAGAAATGTGCTTAAGTTTCTTTTCTACCTTCAATTCAATTTCGTCTGTGATATACATGTATATTCAAATAAATAAATTAATATAAATCAAGCAATGATATCAATTTATTCCGTCTTGTGATATTTATTCGAATCCAATTTTGTTTTATTCTTACTTGCTATTATTGTCTTTCATCAATATTATGTCAAACATACAATGATTCGCAATACTTTATTAAAAATTTCCGTGAATCATTTTTTATAATAAAAAGAGCACTTTTATAAAAAAAAAATAGAAAGGTGGGTTCAGCATTAGGTTTTATATTTTTCATCAATACAAAATTATAATTGAGCTGTCTCAGTTTATCATATAATAGTAATACCATAATTTATAACTGATTTTTTAAAATAAAGAAATGTAATTCCAGCAAAAATCTCCTATTTTCACGAATTTATTAATCATTTTTCTATTTTCTGAACTTACGTAAAAAAACAACCTTGTGAATATTTCGGACTAATCTTCACTTTATGATCAAAGTGAATGATAAGTAAAGGATATAAACAAATTTTTATTATATGTAAGTTACAACTATTATTTTCTTTTTTTTTTTTCGTTTTTCTTTTCTCTAACATTACAATGCGAGATGGAGAAACGTTTTTTTTTTTGTGCACTTTAATGTGCAAGCAAAGAAGAACGAGAAGAATAGATAATAATAATAATTGCACTTATAATAAAAAAGTTTTTGTATTCATTGCTTGCTATTTGTGTTGACAATGAATTGAAGATCAGTTCGACATATTCACAAGTTTTGTGAAATAAATTTAAGAAAATAAAAAAAAATGATCCAAGAACTAGTACTACTTGTTATCAGTCTATTTAAATATATCTCATCAAACGAAATACACATTCTTTCATTTTGTTATTCAACATTTGTTTTTTTTTTCTTTTCATTATATCTAATACCCATATTCATGACATTTCATAACAAATATTTATCGAAAATTATGAAAACCAAACCGATTCGATAGATCATGGATTCGTAATGGATTCCAAACATGTCGTATTTGTTTTCATCACATTAACATCTTCTAGTTTCCTCTACTTTATTTCTTGTAATACTTTTGTTGTCTTTCTAAACTTCAATTAGAATGTATCATCTCTTTCTTCATTACTGTACATTTTTTAAACAATATAACTATTGAAACAGTCAAATTTTTAAAACGACTAGAAGAATATGACAGCATCAACTACTGCCGTTTTCATTCAAGTTGTGAAAAGTTTATGTCTCTATATAACATCAAATGATTATTTATAAGAAGTTTATTCAATATAACTAATAACTAAAATCATATAAGAAAAGTAGAAGAGCGATGCGGTTGTTAAATAAGCGTTGAATAATATACTATAAAAACTAGAGTTTCTAAACAAAGAATCAAACTTGTGTATTGCAATCCAATTTACCACATGTGGCACATGCTGTTCTATATCCATAGATACAACAACCACCATTGGGATTGCATTCATAAACATTATTGTCAGAGCAGTATTGACCTTGTGGAGTTCCAGCATAGCAAGCGCACCCGTTCTCGACATAACGACCGTTCGCTGCAAGGCGCTTTGAGAAAATGTGACCTTTGGAGCCAACTTTGCCCACCGTATAAACACCAAAGTTATCTTCGCGTTGGGGAACCGCCTGGATGATTACGATAAAAACAATGAAGGAGACGACAATTGAGATCTTCATAATACGAATCATTCTTGTTTGATGTAAGAAATATCGATGAATACTCTAGATTGGCTGATTGTTTTTTGAAACGAGCTTAGTGAATGAATCGAACGTTATTATAGTTATGTTTATATAACAAATCAACTTCTGAGTTCAGTCAACGTGATGAGAAAAATATTTTTGTATGTCAGGTCTTAAGGTCCGAAATACGAAATAATCATGAATGTAATGCACACACATCGTGTTGCAAACGAACAGACATGTGATGTTTATTCTGTAAGATTCTCTAGCATCGAATAATACCTACGTGGAGCAAATTTCTACTTTCTATCTAATCCTATACAGCATGATATGTGGCCAGTAGCTGATTCATAGTTCAGAATTTATTGATGACTCTATTTGTAACGCAAAACTATGAAGTAGTAACGACATCATAGGTTCTAAAATATCGATTATGGTGCAGAGATTGAAAAATAGCAATATTATTTGTATCAAAGACTGGATTGGGATGCGATGGTGCATATTAGATCGTGGATATGGATGAAAAATAGACTTGGGCATATTTTCTCCTCATCATCTTTTCAAATAATGTTTATCATCATCAAGTTTGTTTTCATATAGACAAAATTCATAAATACTGCTAAAATCTATCACTTTCCAATGACATTTTTTGTATTAAGATTTTGATATGAAATGCTTAGAATAATAACACAAGATCTAGTTTATCTAAGTTACCAAAAAAAAACAAACGCACAAAATCATACTGCTTTTATTATTATAATCATTTGATGATAACTTACCAACATCATTCAAGTACAGTTCACTTGGACAATCTAATCCGTTGTACAAATAAATTTTCAGCAAGAATAATCTTCTTAATAAAGAAAAATATCGGTGAAAGTTTTCTAGTGGAAAAAAAATGGAACACATCCATTAAAACTTTTCAATTTAGAACCTTGAGAAGTGTTGTGTCATGGCTATAATTATTTGTTACCATGGCAAGTGAATTATATCTCGTATTTGATGCAAAGTTTAAGAAACAAGTGAGACAAACATTGTTTCAAAGAGAACTTATTCACTGTAATCTTCATTGACTATGTTTAAATTAAGAAGAGTAAAGGAAATATACTTGCTGTTGGTGAATCTTGCTTTTATTTGTATAGTTGGTTATTATAAATAATGAATTGTTTTGAAGAAAAGAAAATTTTATGTTCTGAATTTTAAAATTTGATGTTAAGAAGGAAATGTATCATCCATAAGCAAGCCTCGAAATTTATCAAACATGTCGTTCTTAAAAGTGTTGTTAGTGTAGTTGATAATTGATTATGACCTGCCTTAATGAAGAATCCACGCCATTTAAAATATAATCGACTAACACTACAAATAAGTTGATTGATAAAATGGTTGAATTAACTCTTTTTTTTTGATATTTTATGAATATGTTTTACTAGTTTTACTTTATCTGTCTTGTAGTAATTGATAATGTCACATTCACAGAAGAGCTTTCAGTTAGTAACGAAAAGAGTTTAATGTTTCAAAGCAGTAAAACAGTTAACAGATAGAAAAGAAAAAAATAACACAGTCGTGAAACATTTTATTAACCAACTCTCATGTAGTATTGCTTAATAATATTGAAAGACTTATAGTCTTCATTGAAGCAAATCTCCATCAATAATACACTAAACTGGAGTTTAATATTTAAGCCATTCTTGTAACTAGTGTTCACCTGAAATCAAAGAAGGATTTAAATGTAAATGTTGATGACGAGCAGACACACGCTCACTTTTCACATCTCTACTCACATCTACACCCACACTCTCACTAATATTCATTTTCCAAAAAGAATCATTCCATTTCTTCATAACTTTTAGATATACACAAGTCTATTCATTGTGTGTGAAGAGTAACATTTCGAAAACAAATGTAATACTAACTTAGAACATCTCATTAAGAAATATTTTATTTTGATAGATACACAAATAAATTTTGAAGTTCAGATAGGAGAAAAGTTCATTTACTAAAACTATTTCACATCCTATGTATTTTACAGAATCTGTTCTTATTAGGAAGATTTTTCATCATGAAGGCAGATTTAATTATTCGCAAACTATCGTTAATTATTTACTTAAGGCCTCTTCTCCTCTCAAAAAAAAAACTCAATTTTTGTCAGAAAATTTGAAATTGAGATAGATGCACAGGAGGATAGTTTGACATCTAATCTTTCAGAAAAAGCTTTATTTTCCATTTGACAAGTTCTTTCTTTTCGCCACAAATTTTGATGATATCTGTTGAAAAATAAGTAGTTTTCAGATGAAATGGAAAATTTTTTTCGTTTTTTCTCAGATTATATTTTTTAAATCGCGTAACCCAAACTTCTCTGTCCATGATCATCTGTCTTTCATTTTTTTGTTTAACAAAGGATGTCAACACACAGGGCATGAAAGAGTTTCTTTTTAAACTAAGCTTTGTTTTTATCATATATATAGACACTTATATAATTGGAGCTCCATTTTTTAAGAATTTTTAAAGTCATTTAACTTGTAATATCTTTTCTTCGCTTAAAAGGTTAGAGCAAAAGAAAAAGGCTCTTTGGTATCTGCATATTGGTATGCTCTTTCAAACTAAAAGAATTAAACAAATAGAATGAGCTCGGACAGAGAAATTTGGGTTGTCAAATGACCTATTTTTGACTTTTGTTTGGTCAATATTTCTCTCAAACATGATGGTATCTGGCTGAAAATTTCATTGTAGTTTCTTCCCTACTGCTCCAATATATCCTAAAAATTTCATGGGATTTGAACGTTCCTAGACAGAGATTGATTTTTGAAAGGAAGGCCTTAACTTTCAAAATAATATAATAATTTTTGCAATATGCATTTCAAAACACATTTATCTTCTCAATACTCTGAAAAAATTATAAATTTTTTTATAAGTTGTTTTTAAAAAAAAGGAAAAAATATATGTCTCTTAAAAAGTTGTTCAAACTAATAACATTGCCTGTACACGAAAATTCACCGAAATAGAAAAGATTTAAAGACTAATTGCAATTAGATTGATTCGAACCTTTATAATTGAAGAGAAACCATATTTATATAAAAGTTGAATATGTGACTTATCATGACTATTCGCATATAGTTTATCTCAACTTTCTCTTGCTGACACGAAATATTCCCATTTATTCCCTTGCTATCATTCTTTAGTTTCACAACATATTATCAAGAAGTCAACAACATGTGATTCTGGTCACTGACACCAACAAGAGCATTGGCTTTGAAGTTGTGAAAAAGCTCACGAATGAATCACTACTCAATAACGATCTCGTTCTTCTTGGTTGGGGTGTGGGTGTTGATGACCAGAAACTTCACACTCACACCCACACTCTCGTTTTTGGTTTTGCTCCTACACGTTTTTTTCTTCTAATATTCCAAAAACTAGCATAAGCATTTAATGATCACGTACATTATCGTTTTACTTCTATCTACCACTTATAACGCAGTGATGTTGAGCTTTTGACTAGGATTTTATGATGTTTCAAAGGTATTATTATCCTACAAATAGAGTATGTCTGATATCAATAATAGGAAGAAAAGTATCCAATTGTATATTCTAGTAATGTTTGTTTTCAATGTATTCGAAAGACAAAATATACCATAATTGAACTAGATTCAATTGTGCAAATAGGGGATAATGTTATATTTAAGCTCAGGAATATGTCAAAAGTAAAAGACAAGAATAAATAAAATCATGAAAGTATAATGTAATACACATCAACGGTTTTATGCTGAAGTTTCTTCTATGTTTGTAGTTTAATCTTCTTCTTCTTCTTCTTCTTCTTCTGGCTTGATTGGATCTTCTTTTTTAACCAAAATCCCATATGGTCGTATTGCAGTTGGATCAACAATACGCCATGCTTCACCTACACTAACAGGTTTTGTATGAGTTGTAAACTTGCCAGGTCGTACTCGACATTGAAAAACAAGACTAAATCGTTCACTCTTATCAGGGAATGTAGTCACAGTGAACGTTGTAGTATATGCAGGATATGATCCACCTTCACAATGTGTGGCCATATAAAGTCCTGGTTGATTCGCTTCTTCTCCGATTTCTTCTATTGCTTCTTGTCTCATTACATCCGTCTTGACAGCACTTGGCAATAAACCATGTTGTACAATGCTACTAGCTGCGCCTGAATGTGTTCCATGAAAAGCAACAGGCCATTCTCCTTCTGCATTCACTTGACCAATCCAAAGAGTATCTTTACCATATTTATGAAGAACATTCAATCCATGACGATACCATCCAAGTGGAAGATAATAGGGATAACCTCCACGTGTGTCTTGTTCAGGTACATCCGGCATCCGATAGTCGAAGTTGAATCGAGGATCTAAATCACTAGGTCGTATTTGTAAATAGCTAAGTACAGACTTCCATAAACATTCATATTCTCCTGGTTTAACATGTTGAAGAATTGTCTCAGTTCCAAAGCCAGAACGAGCATAAGTCTGAAATAAAAGACACAGCTTGTTGATATTAGATTATACTAATATCACGTAAAATAAAATAAAAAAGTTTCTTTTTCTCTAAGAAAAAAGTGAAAAATGTAACGTTTTCTAAACGAGTACCTGTTTCTTCACTCAATCTATAAGAAAAAACCTATTCATAACTTATAATTTCAATAGTAGTTTATCTAAGATCTTCACTGATTAGTCAACCAAAGTAAATATGACTTTTATCAATGAATTTCTCGAAATGATCTTTCGGTATAATAAACTTGCAATAGTATACCTTCAAATCATGAGCTAATTGTTCAGTTCTGTTTGGTTCAGGTGTAGTCAAACCAAACTTCACTTGACTTTTTCCTTCTTCATCAGCTAGTTTATTGATAGAAAATACACGAACATTACCACTTTCACAGGAAAGTACTTTGGAAATGGCTTCACAAAAGTCTTGTACAAATTTTTCTACCGTGTCATCAGATTGAACAATCACTTGATCAAAATCAAGATCGATTTCGAATTGAAAGTTAGCCGTAAGCAAAGAATCAGTAGCCAAAAGATGAATACTGCCTAAATCAACGAGACCAGCTGCTGCGCGATAGATACTCTTATCGAATCGTTGATCTTCATCTGTAAAAATCAAGTTACAATCATGTTCCTGAGCAAAGTTTTCGAGTCCTATAACAAGTGTTTCTGTAGAGTCTTCACCAACAAGAAGTGGTTTGAGACGAAAATCGATCGATTCACCAATTGCTTTTCGATAGCGAGCCACAGTTTTATATGGACGAAAGTCAGTAACACCTTCTGGATAGATAATATCATCTTCATCATCATCATCATCAGGTTGTTTATTAGGGTTAAATGAAGTCGGAACCATATCGATTAATGCTAAGTTGGGCTCGATAACAATATTTACTATGTGGAGAGAAGGAACTGATGATGAAAGTTCTGGTGATGAACTGCGTGCTGATGATTTTGGTGATGCCTTGTCGTGTATTGATGGTTTCCGTGACTCATTGAGTGTCGGTGATTTTGGCGATGCATCACGTGTTGGGGTTTTCTGTGTTGGAATGTGTGTTAATACTAAAGGTTGAGGTCGTCTTTTTGGTTTTGATCGCCGATCTCGTGGAAGTGGTGGAGGTGGTGATATGTTTCTGGTAGGTCTCACATGAGAATATACTTTCATTAGTTCGTCATGACGCAAAAGCTGCAATTTATTAAGGCGGGCTCGTAAATTTTCGATGCGAATATTGTTTGATTTATTGGTTGTTGTGCCTTTTTTTTGTTGATTATAGGTCATTACGAGAATGCGTGCATGAGACTCGCTAATGTCTTTACTAAATTGATAAATTTTAGTTAAATCATTCATGGATTGAGACTTCATACGTTCCTGCTGTGACATTCTATAAAGAATACATGATTGCTTAGTTTAAGTTTTCGATTAAACGGGTAAAAAATGAATAAATTGCAATACATAGTTTTCTTTTACCGAGATACTTTTAGTCACGGTAAGCAAATATCATCGAATATAATCGGGAATTAGTAGACAAGTGCTACAGTTAGAAATTAGGAAGAAGGGAAAGGTCGTCGTACAGATAGAATTTCGGTAGAAACTAAAACTTAGAATGAATTAGATGGGACTCTTGTCAACGGAACCAATGTAGATGAACTTATCTTTTTGTCCTTATCGTTAAAATGAAAAAATTCAAAAGTTTAGAATTAGAACATCGTATTGATCTTTCGATTTGTCTTTTTTTTGTTGTTATTCCATTTGCGCTAGTCTCAATTGAGCTCTGTGAGATAGTTGACACACAGAAATTGTGAATCGCTGGAGTTTGTGACATGTGTTTCGGATTCTAGTGATATTCTGCCTATTGTTTCAAATAATTTTTAATATGGAAAGAATGTTCGATAAAAACAGTTAACATCTATATTAAGCAACTTTTTGGATGAGTATAAAATAATTTTATTTTAAAATGTTTTCTTTCGCTACCTTATTTCTAAATAATTTGGATATACTTCATTCATTTTTTCAAAAATGATGGAAAAAAAATACGATACTTTTTGTTCAATAAGGACAACATTATTTTTCACTATTGGTTCACCATATTGAAAAGTCTTCTTTTCAAACAAAAACTGATGGTGGTGTAAATTTTATTCCTTTTTCACAATAAAACTTTTTAAAAAAAGCGATGCAGCGATTTTAACGAACCTATATTGATAATGAAAAGTACTCACCTTTTTTGTTTTCTATAAAATTAATTATTCAAAAATGAACTACTGTGAATTATATTTTATCTGCGTAAATTTGTTTGTGTGTTCTTGGACTTCTTTTGTCTTTCAATATTTAAGAATTACAGAGCCTACTAAACGACCACGTCTATCGTTCTTTCGTCTTCTATTTACTCTTTGTGATACCTTTATCTCAAGTTCTTGTGTAGTTTTATATAATATTTCACAGGTATACTTGTCCTTCAACTAGAGTATGTCTTATGTAAAACTTTTCATAGTTTATAATGATTAGGACAAAATTGTTTTGAGATAACGATCAAAAATTGTATGATTTATTTAGTAAGTCAAGAAAACATTCATCATATATAAGTAATCGCGTTTGATATGTTTTTTTACGTCACTTTAAAAACAAAAATGTTTTTCAATGAGAGATAGGTTAGCTTTTTATTGTCATTATTTATTGAGAATACTCAATAAAAGAAAATTTGAATTGAATCAATCAATTTTTGTCGCAATAGAAATTTGTCAAATGTCTGAATCGATTTAATCAATTATTCATACATTGAGCTTGTTACAAAAAGAAAAAGTTAGAAGAAAATCACAGTGTATCGCCGTTCCCAAAATTTCAACATAATGACGCTTTGATAGTACAGTTGCATATCTTGACTAAAACAAGAAATTAAATATTGTACAAAGAATCGACCATACAGAAGAACATGATTTACACTACATATCATGTTTTTCTTACGTTTTTTCAAAACAACTATCATAATTATTCATCATTTAATAAAAATATTGGAAAGAGACATCTGTCAATGACTGAAACAAACCATAGAGTTCTATCTGTTATGCTCTTTATGGTTTTCAATAAAAAAAGAACACATTTTTCTAATCCAAACATGTGGTTGTAAATAGGTACATTAAGAAGTCTTTGATGCTCGGCATAGGAAACAAAATTTTGTCATTTTCTTTTATCAAAGCTACTGCTCATTGATTTAGACATTTGTTACTTTCATTGTAACGGGAGTGCCAGGTATAATGGCCACACTTTGCATTTCAATTTTCATTCACTTAATATATCGTATAAAAAAACCAAAATCTATCATAAAATGCAGCGTGAAAAGCTCTACAATTTACACAGAAAAGCTTATTGTAATTTGTGTTCAAAAAAAGTAAAATTTAGTACAATCAATTTTCGCACGGTCGAAATTGGTTCGCTCAAAATTTTGCTCATTTTGAAGACTCAAAAGTCAAGTATAAAATGAATGCTCTCATGTATATTGTAGAGCTTTTGACGTTGCATTTTGTCATATATTTTGTTATTTAATACAATATATTAAGTGAATGATAATTGAAATGCAAAGTGCGGTCATTATACCTGGCGCACTCGTTGGATTATTGCACGATATACTAAAAATCAGCAAGGGTTTTCGATTGCCGAACTATTTGTTTATGTTTAGGATATTTGAAGAAGTCTTAGTCTAATCAAAACCTATATGTGACAACTAAGACTTCGTTTTCTTTCGAGTATAAAGTTGACAATGATATTGAAGTCGTAGACTAATTCTTCTTAACTGAAGCTTTCCCACGATTCAACTGAAATGTTTCACACTACACTTGAATTACATCTCTCACTCCCTTGTTTTTTTACACTTTAAACTATTATAACATACTTTTTTTCTCAGCCATAGATATATAGCAAGAAACTACAACATTCACTGTATCACATGATATATAAATCGTAAATGACGAGTAGAAATCAAACAGCAGAACATATATCAGAAAAAAAACATGAACAGTTTTTCAACAAAAATGTTACTTCAGTGATACTAATATTTTCATATTTACAGTATGCCAAAATAGCCATCATATCCACATATCCTTAAAGACCTAGAGACTGAAAAAAACACATAAAGGGTACGACACTTTTAAGTGGCTTGACTATTAGAAGATGCCTAAATTTACCATTATGTTCATTAAGCCTATTGTGACAAGTATAGTGATTATTGCCATTAAAAATTTCTCTCTACGTAACAAGTAAATGAATTTAGCGTCGTAGAAACTAATAGAAAACATGAGATTGAAGAATAGGAATCTTTGAATTTCACTTTAGTTATGCTAGAAAGTTTTTCTAGATAGTTCAAATTTTATTGTATTTTATACTTTTTGACCGTTTAAAAATTTCTTAGAAAAATGCATTCCATAGATTATCAAGATAGATTGGTAACTTCCAAAGCGACAGGCAACCATACTTATTTTAAGTTTTTTTATTTCTGTTTGTATTTTACTTAGAAACAATAGATCAGTACATAATATACCAGTAACTGCAATAAATGGAGAAGTCGCACGCATTCTGCATAAGACTTGGACTTTACATGTTTTCCATTGATCGCTAAACACATACAGAATTTGATGAAAACTGTGATAAATTCTAATCCTATCGCTTTAATCAAACGATCATCGTCACGCAACAAAGCTTTATGACCAGAACTATTTTCCAATACGTTTATAATTTTATGTAAAGTTGGTAAATCTTCAGCAAGCCGAAACTCAGCGCTATGCTCTAAAATAAAATGTATTATTTCGTAGTTTATGATTGTATCGATTCTTACCAAAAGCGCAACGAATTGAAATTTCGAAAGCTTCGCCTTTCTTCCTCTTCAGTGTTACTGTTCGATAATTCTTTGTTCTATATATATGTATTTGGTATCCAAGTAATTAAATAATAAAATGGAATATTCAATTGAAAAATATACAGCAATATTCATGTTTGACTTGCACAAGTAGACTGTATTATATTTGTAGAAAAATGATTTCAATCGATCTTCTTGCTGTCGTTATCTGTAATGGCAAGGCAAATTTTTTTAACAAGTGTGGTATTTTTTTATCTAGTTTTATAGTAAAACTGGCTATTGTTCTTTTGAAAAGAAAAGGATATTTACGTACAATCTAGAATACCCTTTAATTTTTGCCTACGGTTTAACAGAAAAAATCCGAAGTTTCAATAAACATCTCATTTGAGAATAAAAACTTTTATTTTCTTATTAATTAATCTGCTGAAGTTTTTGTGCGTAAACTATATGAAAATTGGATAGATTGTGTCTTATATATGATGAAACATATCTAATGTAAACACGAATCAAGTAAATTAATAAATATTCATTAATACCTTCATTTAGCGTATGGTTATCGACGATGAAAAGTAGTTTCCGATTGTGTGTATTTATTGTACACTACTTAAGCCATTCGCTTGAGGAGTCGAATTTCGATTAACTATGCGTTTCAGTATATAATTCGAGAGAAGTGATGCGTAGACTGATTAAGGTATACGGCAATCGGCTAAGCCGTCGCTGTCGCTAATGTTTTAATAGCCCAGTTGCGTCACTACCATTGCTGTAAATATTTTCTGGAAAAATTAGCCACCGTTATTGGAACATAAAAAAACAAATTATAGATTATTGAAAATTTTCGACATTTAGAATCAATATTCAAGATTGTCTTCACCTGTACATTCTCTTGTCATTATTCCCTTTCTTCTTCATTTCAACATTTTTTGAAACTAAGAAAATTTTTCGAAGAACATCAAGGACGTTCAGTCATTGCCGCTATGAATCAATGCATTGACTAGTAAAATTTTCGAATAAGTAATTTGCCAATGATATACTTTTAAAAAGTCATATTGTGCAACCTTATGCATCTTTACAATATATAGCTTCAAAAGAAAAGCAAATCAGAGCTTGATTTCTAAATGAAAGAATATATGCAACACTAAAGAGGAAGAAAAAAAACAAGTTTTATTGTATTGGCTTTAATGTATTAGAAGGCATGAATATGATATGATTCGTTCATATATGTATAATAATTTTGACAATTGTAGAGATGCATCTCGATTTAATTATGATGTCTCGAGACTCAAATAAAGCATTATGCTTATAAGATCATAAATTAGCTTTATAAAAAGCCTATAGAATTAATTATGAGAAGATATAGTAAGACTGCTAAAATGCAATTGAATCATCATTTAGTACATTTTTATCTTAATTATCATTATACTTGGACGACAGTTCAATATGTTTCAAATGTTGCTTAAATATGAAAAAATAAATCAATTATTCACTGGTAAATCAACAGAGCAAGTCAAATCGAGACTTTATAAGATTTAAGAAAGAAATTCAACAGTTGCTTATCGTAGTCAATTCGAAAAAAAACAAAGGTTTATCTATGATATATAAATGAAAAGTAATTATATTTCCGATATGCATTAAAACAATTTAAATATAAAGTTTTTACTATTCTCATGTTCTTACAGTTTGATCCAAAAAAAAATATCTCATAATACTCATGTTTTCAAAAAGAAAATTTTATATTAAATATGATTTTGATGGATAAACTTAATTTTTGATAAATAAGTATAGTGTGAAACAAAAGAAAAATTATATAATTAGTTTGGAACGAAAATAGCTTCAAGGCCTTGTTCGAGCACCCAACAAAGATCGTCCAAAGACAGAGCAATACAACCGTCAGTCGGTCCCATATCTGGACGTGCTACGTGAAGAAAAATAGCTGAACCTCGACCAGGTATTATTGGATCATCGTTATAACCGAGTATACCAATTATATCATACAATCGATTTTCTAACCATAATCTTTCATGACTAGCAGGATGTGGCAGACGAATTTGATGGTTGTAGTCTGGGTGTGTGGCATCATCACACCAACCATCATTTTCAGTAAGTGGTTCACATTTAAGGAAAGTATTAGGTGGATCAAGACGATCAGAACGATATAATACGCGTCGTAAAGGTAGAAAACCTGATGGAGTATTTCCATCACCTTCACGTTTATCTGCATGCACACCACTTCTACCAATAGCAGCCGGCAGATGACGACCAGCAAAGTGCAATATAGCAGAAGATCCAGAGATAACTTCCAATTCAGCTAGTTTGCTGTTTTTATCACTATTCTTTTGATGACTAGTGGTCATTTTTTCTTGTTCTCTACAATCAATTATACTAAAATCTGAAGTTGACAAAGTAAATAAGTTGAATAATATCATTGGAGTAAGTGTTTTATTACACACAATATTTGGAGAAAAACAAGGTCGAGTGTCGATGGTTTTTTTTTCATATACAAATGAATGAGTAATGATAGACCATTAGATAAAAAAAGTGTTATACCTGCATTTTCATTTCGTCATAAATCGTGACAAAACAGAACAGAATAACTTGTGATATAAAGGTAAAGAAAAACAACCGAATGAAAAAAAATGAAATAGAATCGGTGGTACATTGAGCGTAGGACTTTTCTCACACGTTATAATATATGTTGAATATGAAGGTAAAACGAAACAAATGACTATAGAATATAGATAGTAATATGATGTGTTCTAGATTTGCTGAATGACTAAAACGAATAAGTTGTAATCATATACTATTGATATTCTTAATATAATTTATTTTTTGAGACAACAACTGAGAAGTAGTTGTATCAAAATTTAAACTTTTCCTCAGAATCCATACATCAGAAGAGTAAAAGACGAAAAATGAAAGCCGTTATTTATTATATCATCAGTGATTATTAATTAATATCAGCATCAAACGTAATGAATACATGTTTCTTTTGAGTTATTATCTTACAATGCATTAAAACATTTCATCGGAAGGCAATGTCTTAAAACTTTCGAGAGATGGTAAGAAAATATATGTTATATTTGAGGCTATCCAGAAAAAAAGCTTATGCCAGTGACACACTGATTTTTTGCTTTCTTGTTTTTTTGTGCTGCAATAAAATTTATCATTTCGCAATATTCGAAAAACGTTACAAATGATTACTATGAATGAGAATAAGATTCAATGTAACATACCATGATAAGAATATGCGTTTTTTCGTATAGACCATTTAGAGTATGATTAATGTGCATTTGACTAAGCTTATGATCTTTATGTCAATAAATAAGTCAAGTTCGAAAAAAAAACAAATGTATTAAGTCATAGACAATATTGAATTATTTTGTCATGATGATAAACAATTCGAAAACAATTTCAATGATTGACAATAGAAATGCAACACATACCATTTCGATACGTAATGATTGTGGTGGTTGTAGAGTATCAATAGACAGTATTATCTATCTATTTGAATAGAATTGATATTTAGATTTTATTTCGATTGAATTTAATACGTTTGATATAGATCGAAGTTACTCATATCGTTGTTCATATGCCAAGTAATATCTATTTCCCAAGTCCTAAGGCATAGCACACAAAATATTATTATCATAAAAGACCAATACCATCTGTTATCATTCAACCACTTGTTTTTAGGATATTATGATATATTCATCATATTTTGATTTACCTGTAGAAGTTACTGAGTTGTCAGCAATGCATTATCTTCTTATCATAGGACTAAGTGATAGTTGAAATGACACGCTTCGAGATTTCATTTCGTTGAATTTTATCTTCAATGAAGATATTATTAAGTTTTCACAAGCTTGCTTTATTCTACTCATTGTTCTCAAAATCAAATATGAACAGTGTGAAAGAGTACGAGATAGAATCGAACGTTGGTGTATTTAGACTTTCATCAACTGATTTATTGCGAATAGTCTATGTCAAAATCAACTTGCTACATTAGGTGCGGTTATTGAAGAAATATTATTAAGATAATCGTTTAAAGATGTCGATTAGTTGATAATAAAGAAGTGTTCATATTATAACAATAATAATCTATATATATGAAATCATCTTGATTGATGTTGTAATTGAGAAGATTTAATAAATGTTGAAGGAGAAGTTCATATTCATGCCACAAAGAGACAAAATGGCATCATGATACGTTAGATACGTATTTTCAAACTATAACTAAACTTCTTGTGTTGCTTTTGTTTTTTCTGTAAGTACAGACTTGAAACAAAAGTCTATCAAACGAAGCATTATAATCTCACTTACGTATGTAATTTATAATTTAATTTGACTTCATTCAATATACTACTAATGAAGGAAGGTGGCAAGAAAACATTTTATCATCCATAGATTTGGTATCAACAACATTCGCAAACGAGAACAAAATTTTCTATTTTAGATTAATAAGATTTTGGCCAAAGCGCATACTGAAAGGTGTCGATGACAGTATCTGTAAAACAGAGGAGAAGACCTGCAACTTACAAACGGGAACCGAACTGCCACCTATCTGAAATAGTTTGTTATATTATCAATTAGTTCAACTTTAGTTTTTCTGCATGTCATCTATTAATGTTTTCAAATGATGAAATTTTATTTATGCGTACGTTATTCAGATGGAAATAATTAATATAATAAAAGAAAACAATTAAACTATTTCTAGAACATGATCTTATTTCGTACGAGGTCGTACACTGCTTTTTTGTACTTGATATTGCCAAAGACAAAGAAATGGAAATAAGAATAATTCAACAAGAGTGATCACCATTGTACTAATATCAAAACCTAAAGTTATTAGACCCCATAACCGTCCTAATCCACCAATAAATATAAGTAAAGAAACACGACGTAAGTCACTTGCATCTCGATCAATAGTCGGTAAACTACGTAATAAAAGTAATCCAATGGCAACAGGTAAACCGGATAAATAACGAAAATGACTATCAACCGAAAGAGGATAATTATAACCTTCTGCTAACATATTTGGACCACGGAATATACCTTGTAAACCAACAAAAAGCGGGATTATTGCAAGAAGACCAATGACAATCTGTAGAGCCAAACGTTGATTTGTTTTCGCCATTTATTTACTGTAAGACAACAGAAAATATTTAGAACTGATAAATGAAGAAAGTCATATCGTATCTTTTTTATTCATATCTTTATAGATGTATGTTTCATCGAAATATCTTTTGCTGGCAAACAAAAAATAAGAGAGAATGAATTATTATTATTCGACAATGATATATTAATTTATTTTTCTTAATGAATCAACAGTTTTGAATATTGTTTTATTTTCATATTGAAATAAACAATCAGTAGTACTACACATGACTTATATTTTGAATCATCAATTTAATATTATATATCGTAAAGTGTAAAATCGAGAAGAACTTCATCTGTTACTTTTTTTTTCTTATCAATATTTATTTAGTATCTAGCTGGGTAATAAACATAATCTATAGTACGATACATGTAAAGAAATTCTTTCTCTTTTTGAATGATGAAATAATTATATTAAAAGCAATTTATTACATTTGTCAATATCTGATAAAACATCAAAAAAAGTTCGTATTGTTAGAAAGCGTGCTCAAATTCAAACAAATAAACTTCAATGTCAACGTTTATCTTTACGTATTGATCAATTAATTGATCCACTTGAACGTTTAGAACATGCATCTTTAATATTTGTACGACAAGGCAACACGTTCTATTCTTAATAATCTTCTTCAATGTCTTCATGATTGTAATAATTTTATCGAAAAATTAACATCTTCTACACGATAGTATGAAGAAATTCATGAACATGAAAATGATTATGAAAAATTTGAAAAATTAAATAAACGTTTATCACAATTAGGACAAGATTTATGTCTTGAATTAAATATACAAGAATTATTTGATCAAAAACAAAATCGAAAAGATCAACAACAAGATTTACAAGAATGAAATAAAATTTTAAGTCAAATGTCAAAACAACATCAAGAACAATATAAACAAATTGATAAAATAATACATCACTTAGAATCATTTCATTTTGATTTAGAACAAAAATTTTTAAATCAATCAGATTCAAATCAAGAAAAAACCAGAGTTTAATGAACAAAATGAATTTTTACATATTCCATTAAAAGATTTATCAATAAAAGAAAAACCTATTGGTCATGAAGGATTTGCTGTGATGTTTATAAAGGTATTTGATTGACACATCATGATCAAGTTGCTATTAAAGTTTTACGTATAAATGATTTATTAAGTAATTCAAAATCACAAATTCAAAACGGATTTCTATCAAGAAATATCTATGATGTATAAAATACGTTATGAACATGTTGTAATAGTTTTTGGTGCATGTATTGAACCAATTTTTAATGCAATTATTATGGAATATATGTCATTAGGTTCATTATATGATGTTTTACATAAACAAAACGATAATATAACTTTAACTTGGTTAGATCGATATTCATTAAGTTGGCAAATGGCAAAATCAATAAATTACTTACATAATCTTAATCCATGTATAATTCATCGTGATATAAAATCAATGAATCATTAAATGGATGTCAACAACATAGATTTTTATTAAAAGTATGTGATTTTGGTTTAGCAGATATTCATCCTGAAAATTTATTAAAATAAATAAACAATTCTATATCATCTCAAAAGGTTGGTTCATTAGCATGGAAAACACCAGAATTATTAATATCACATCAAGAACATACGAAAAAAACAGATATATATAATCTTGGAATAACAATGTGGGAATTAGCAACTGGATTAAAACCATGGAATGAATATGTTGATGAAACAGTGATAGAAGTTCTTATTAAAATAGAAGAACGATCAAAAATTCCATTAGATATACCTGAAGAATATAAACAAGCAATAGAAGATTCTTGGAATCAAGATCCATCGAAACGACCTAGTTGTTTTAATTTAATGGAACAAATGCTTAAACAAATGAAAAATATGAAACAAATAGATGAATTAACAACAACTGCTATAGATTTACATCATCAACAAAAGAAAACAAATCTATGCTAACCACTAACACAGAGTAAGTGTTAAAGCAAATACAAAAAAACAAATTAAAATTCGATTTTGTTTTTTTTTATTCGGTTAGTTCAACAAGAATATCTGTACTAGTAGCCGAAGCAAAATCGATTAACTGATAAATTATCTAACATTATTATTTCTGACCATCGATCAAATGAAGTTGAATCAATGGCTAATACATCTTCATTTAATAATAATAAAAATTGAATCTAATAACATTTCTACACATCGTTGATTCGAACGATTATTATCAAAATCTGTAGAAGATTTATCATCAAAATAAACTGTATTAAACTTCTATTTAGAAATAATCTCAAGAAAAATAATATCATAAGAGAATTGAAGATAATCATACACAAATAAAACGACATAGTAGTATTACATCAGATATTGATGATGTATCTCTTGTCTACAAATTTTAAACAAGATAAAAATATTCAACATGTTGAATTATTTATTATCATATTATTTTGTCAGAAGATATATTTTCTATTCATCATTAAAATCCATTCATAGATATTTTAATTATGAAAAATCTATTCTCAATGAGTTTATTTATTTACATGCGAGTAAATCCAATCGTTTAAATAAACACGTGTTATTATTTAAAACTTGTTTCAATAAAACATATAAATATATTTCAGGGTAACAAAAAATAGTTTGTACTATCGAATAGAAGGATTTAAGGTCATATTTTAAGATAAGTTAACCGATTTAACTTTCATTTTTTTTTTTGTTGCTAAACATGTCTTTTGGATTTTCGTTATTTCAAGTCCAAATTCTAATAGAATTATTAATCTTAGTTACATTTATTCGAAACAATATTCTTAAGAAACTTTTAATTATTAGAAGGAACATAGTTCCATGATTGCATACTATTACCGAATGGTGTTATGCTTGATATTGTAATTATTTGTATTGAAATATTGAAAATCATGTATAATCAATATTCGTATGAGAAAAGCCTTGACATTAAAGGATGGTAGAGCAAATGAGATAGAAAACATATGAAATAATTATAATCTATATATTGATTTCATGTCAACAAAGATTTTAATCAAATTATATCTGCTCTTGATCGTTAGTTTACGGTAGTTAAAATATATTTCATAAATCTTTTTTTGACTTTTTGTTTTTCGTTGAAATATTGCTAAATATTATTTATTGAAAAATAGAAGAGAAAATAATATTTTATGTATGTATAACGAGAATATATCCTCTTCGTAGGAAGAAAAAAACTATTATCAGTCATGCGTATCAATAGTTATATGTATTTAGTAAATATACATGTATCATATGGAGGAACAACACTATGCATTCTTTTGTAATGATGAAGTTTCAATTTTTGAAAGTGTAGAATGTGACAATGAATTATTATGTTTATCGGAATATCATCAATTGGAATCCGAAGATGAAAATCATAATAATAATAATAAAAAGAATATAATGAAAAGAAAACGATGATTGGGAACGAGTGGGTGAGAATGTAGATATAGACATTACTGAAGCAAAAAGAGTTATATCTACACCAACGTCTTCGATCTCACTACGTTTTTTTCAACCAAGATAGATCAATTTCACAGAAAACATAAAAAATGATGCTTTCATACGAAATAACAGAAAAACTAACTTCGATAACGTCTATCAATTTAATATATCTGGATCAAAAAACGTCGTAGAGCATCGAAAACTATTTCGTTTTGTAGTTCTTCAGAAACTCTATTCTTGAAAAACTAGTAATCATTTTCATCTTTGAAAATTCTTGTTAGAAATAAAATTCTCTAAACAAATTACTATTTGGATTCTGGAAATCGATCGCAATTCAAAAACATACATAATTTATTATGAAAGGATTCATATCTTCTGATCACTTTAATTATTTTTATAGTTTTTGTAAGATATTTTATCATAAAAGGAAATATCATCAAAAGAACAATATTATATAAGTACATCATGTAAATAATGTTGATTTATAATGATACGTCACGCTTATACTTGTATCTCAAGTATACCTTTATTCTATTTTAAATAGTTTTTGGTAATTAGAAAAATAATACGACAATATAAATCATATTGAAGCAAAAAACAATCTGTTTTGACGCTATACTAATAATGTGTTTTTTCTTTTTTTGTCATACGTAGAAATTTTGTTTTTTTTATCGTTCTTTATATTTATTGATGAGTTATAAAATCAATAAATACATCACTACTAATTCATACGAGGAAACTAGAATAGCCTATTTCATTATTTATCATCTTTGTATGTTTTATTGAACAAATATATAGAAATAACAAAAGAAAAATATTCATTTACAAATATGTGTTGTTGTTCTGAAGAAGTATTCCATAAAATTTAACTTTAGCAAGTTGTTAAAAAATATTTTAATTTTTTCAGTAATATTAAATTAAAATTATTATCAGTATATAATAAATTAATTGAACCGAGTTAGAAAAAAAAAACAATGTGTTCGTGTGATACTATTAGAGGTCTGATGTTCGAACTTCTTTATTTTTATTTAAAAATCAAAAATGTCCCCACGCACACGTACAGTAACACAGCTATATCTGCCCTTGTAAAGAAGAAAAAAAGATTATATATATATGTATATCTCGACTACCTAGATCAAGGGTCAAACTTAAGGACAAATAATAAAGAGTGATCAAGGTTATATAACATCGAGATAGATCTAGCAAGAAGAAAGAGAAAAAAGAAATAATATAGAAAAATAACAACAAGTAGGTGAACCAGCTAACAGATACTACATGTTCATTTCGACAATAGAATTTACTAACAAGTAAAATCCTTTTTTTTTTTCTCAAATTAATCTATTTTCTATTGTTTAATTATGTGTCCATTAGAAAAGAATCTAATCAACTTCATTTCATTTTTTTTTTCTTATTTATTGTTTTTAAGTACCTTTATGCAAATAGTTGTTTTGTTTTTTCGATGATATATACCACGTCATCAAAGTTTTTGAGAAAAAAATGCACACCATAAACAAGCTATTATTGATCAATAACAAAGCTCAAAGTAGAAAAAAATATGAATCAAATATGTAGCATCAATTCTTGTTTCTAATTTATCAAATCATAAATTTCAGAGTAAGCCTAAGGATTGATTCGTAAGGTGACTCATCAATATTCCTTTATTTATTTTGTTTTTTGCAAATTTTAATAAAGCGTGTAGTAACTTATATTATAACATAAAGAATTGGCTGTGGTCATAATGATCTCATTTAATGGATTCATTTAGTTGTTCTTTTTTTGTTCTGAAGCATTTTGAAGTATATTCACACTAGAGATATATGACGATTTCTGATAGAAGGAATGCTAGTGTGGATAGAGATACACTTTATTTTATTTCTGCATATCATGTAGCCGTATCATTTACATACAAAACACATGGTTATATGCGCAAATAGAATAAGAAACGATGAAAAGAAAGGAGACGAGACCAATGAGAAAATCGATAAGAGCAATAGGGTAAGGACAGCAGCGTAAGAATAGAAAGGTGAGGATAATATATATATAATATATGAGTGAATGATAGGGAAGAGGTTGAATATCATGTATGAAAACCAATCAACCGTGAGCTTTACACAGACGTCGTATGACAATAATTTATATTGCTATTAACAAGATCAGATATTTGCATGAGAATTAAAAAGAGTTAGGTGTAATCTCAGTAAGTACTAAATGAGACAATTTTTTTTTTCAAGACTTATCATCTTTACAAAACATTCGAAAAAATACATGAAAAATGATTTTTTAGCTTCAAGGAAGTCTTGATAAAAAGCTAGTAAATTTGCTAAAAATCAACAGAATTCTATATCATCCGATCGAATAAATACATCTTTTTGTTTGCTCAACATTGATATATTAGACGATAACCACCTAAATCATGGCATAAATTCAGGTTTGAAGTACCTCTATCTGAAGGATATGTGAAAATCAAAATGACATTACAAACAGAACATCATTTTTATGTCTCGTCTTTTGAATGTTTCTCGAAGGTTATCAGTTTTTTTGAATAATTTTTGCTTTCCACTTTATGAGACATATAAAGACGTTCAGACTTCTCTTTTTTCGATTGATGAAAACTTTAAGTTGTTAATTATTATTATTATCGAGTCATTGAGCTTAGATCAAGTTCTCTTTCATTCTGATCTGAACATCTATTACAAAATGGCTATTTTCATAGTAGTTACATTGAACAATTACTTAGTATAATATCTGAACAATTCAATATAACTCTTTAGCATAAAGAGATGTAGAGAAATAAACTCAACCAATGTTTTGATAATATAAAAACAGAAATTTCTATCAATAAAAATAAAATTAATTTAATTTTTGAAAAGAAATCAGCTTAAATAAAATTGTTTTGTTAGACTTTTATTACCAAATCATTTTAAGCAATTATACATATACAAATAAGATTTTAGCAAGAAGTTTTCTCAAAAATTTAGTATCACATTTTTAGTTTCATCGACTATTTGTTTTTAATAGAACCTTTTCTTATGTGACACACCTATATCATATATTCAGTATGTTGCCATATAGTGATCATATGTCACATCGATAGAGCTTTTTTTTTTTTCGTTCTGCATTCGTTAAATGATAGATATATTGCTAATCTTGATGGACCCCGAATGCAAATATTTATTCAAGTATATACTACTATCGGACATAAAATCTCGTTTTTTAAATAAAGTAAAGAAAATCATCCAATCCAAAATAAATGAATCTTATTTTTCATATTATCTGATGATTTTTTCTTCTGTCACGAACACCTTGATTGAAATTTTCGACCAACAGATTTTTTTTCTCGTTCTTTCAGTCTGTTTATTACATACTTCGGTGGGAATATGGGCAGCTAGCTCGATATAATACTTATCATTTTACCTTTTCTCTTCTCTATTTATTACATTTGCTATATACATATAAATACTGTGATTGCTTCAATGTACCTAAATAGAATATTTTGACTTATTCATTTGGAGGCCATTTCTGAATTCATTACGTATGTATACCATCAGTGTTCATTTATCTATTGATAAAACTCGACTAAAATTTGGTTGTACATCTCCAGTTCAAAGAAACGTTAAATGCGTATATTATTGGACTACAACTGAATATAAACTGTAGACATTCATTTTAAACTAACAGAAAGATAAAGAGAGATCAGTGCTAATATACGAGAGTATAATGGTTTTTTTTTGTTTTATTGATCGATTTCTTTTATATTTTTTTTTCAGATCGAATAAAAAATGGAAGATGTTGATGTTCCTTTCGTCGAAGTACACTATGTTTCTATTCAAAAAGTTGGAGATGTTCCAGTAATTAAAGGTGATTTTCAAACACTTCCACCTAAAGTACAAAAATGGATTGCTCAAATGGTAAAATAAAAATTTTCAACAATTAAAATCTAATCTTCGTTTTTTTTTTCTTCTTATTTTTAATAAAATATAGGTACAATTATGTACTCCACGTGGTGTATATATTTGTGATGGTTCAGAAGAAGAAGCAGATATGGTAACGAATAAACTTCTTGAACGTGGTACATTATCAAGATTAACTAAATATGAAAATAATTACATTTGTTGGACAGATCCTCGAGTAAGATAGTTTTAATTTTTTGTTTTCTATTTATTTCATATTATATTTGAATTTTAAGGATGTTGCTCGTGTTGAATCGAAAACATTTATTGTTACAGATGATAAATATGCAAGTGTACCACATTCTCGTCCAGATGTTAAATGTGTTCTCGGTCAATGGATGTCACCAAATGATATGAAAAAGGAACTTGATGATCGTCTTCCAGGATGTATGGCTGGAAGAATGCTTTATGTCATTCCATTTAGGTAATAAAAGAAAAATAAACAAGAAAAAACAAAGATAATTAATTTTTATTTTATAGTATGGGACCAATTGGTTCACCGTTAAGTAAAATTGGTGTACAAGTAACCGATTCAAATTATGTATTACTATCGATGAGAATCATGACACGCGTTTCATCGGAAATATGGAAACATATTCAACATGATGAAGAATTTGTAAAATGTCTACATTCTATGGGTATGTAAATTATATTGATGAAGGCAAAAGAAAAATAACCAACTGATACAATATTATTTTAGGTTGTCCTCGTCCACATGCTCAAAAAGTTGTTAACAATTGGCCATGTAATCCGGAGAAGACTCTTGTAAGTGAATCATTCTGACGAGAAAAATATCCTAAATGACAACCGTCCTTTGAGCTCATATTGGATTCACAAAGAGATATTGATTAGACTAAAAAAATCCTAAAAGGATTCATGCCTTTTGAGCCTCTGAAGTCAGCTTATAACTGTTCGACTGAATTTTCGATATTTATCGAATAACTGAATGTCGAGCTGACATTTCACTCATAAATAGGACAAAATTCTGTTATTTGATTTTTTAGTCAATATCTAAAACTAGATCAAAAATTTAATAAAATGCTCATAATTCACTTCAACGATGGATATCAATTCGGATAACTTCGTTGTCAAATTAAAATAATAACTAAGTGATGAAACTAATAAATGTTGAACCAAAAACTTGTTCGATCTACTGTTATAATTTTCGATGAACGAAAATATATATTTTTTTTTTCAAGGATAAAATAATATTTTGAATATTTGTAATTAGAAGTATTTTTGAAAATTAAATTTTTTTATTTTAGATTGTTCATTTTCCTGATATTCGAAAAGTTATTAGTTATGGTTCAGGTTATGGTGGTAACAGTTTACTTGGTAAAAAATGTTTTGCTTTACGTATTGCTGGTCGTATTGCATATGATGAAGGATGTATGTAGTTTAATACTAAAAAAAAAAAATTCTTTTTCTTACTGTTGTTGTAAATAAAAGGGTTGGCTGAACATATGTTAATTATGTCAGTAACAAATCCAAAAGGTGAAGAAAAATTTATTGCTGCTTCTTTTCCATCAGCATGTGGTAAAACAAATTTAGCTATGTTAACACCAGCAATACCAGGCTATAAAGTTCAATGTGTTGGTGATGATATTGCTTGGATGAGATTTGATAAAAAAACAGGTGAATTACGAGCTATTAATCCTGAAGCTGGATTTTTTGGTGTTGCACCGTAAGTTTTATATTATTTTTTTTTTCTTTTATTATGAGTTAAAATCTATTTTTCTAGTGGTACAAATATGAAAACAAATCCTAATGCTATATTAACATGTATGAAAAATTCTATATTTACAAATGTTGGTGAAACAGCTGATGGTGGATTTTTTTGGGAAGGTCTTGAAGATGAAACACCAGCCGGTACAGAAATTTTATCATGGACAGGTGAAAGATATAAATTAGGTGAAGATAAAACAAAAAAATCAAGTCATCCAAATGCTCGATTTTGTTGTCCAGCTCGACAATGTCCAATTATACATAGTAAATGGGAAGATCCAGCTGGTGTACCTATATCAGCTATTATATTTGGTGGACGAAGACCTGAAGGTGTTCCATTAGTTATTGAAGCACTCGATTGGAAACATGGTGTTTTTCTTGCTTCACAACTTAAATCTGAAACAACAGCAGCTGCTGAACATACAGGAAAACAAATTATGCATGATCCATTTGCTATGCGGTAATGAAAATAGCTTTTAAGCAAAAAAAAATAAATAAAAAAAAGATATTATTTTATTTTAGACCATTTGTTGGTTATAATTTTGGACGTTATATTCAACATTGGCTTGATTTTGAAAAAGATCCAAATAATAAGGTAAAGCTTTTGAATTAATAAAATCAAATTGTATATGAGTCATTTCAGACTAATTGAAACATACCCATGTTTCAGTTTTTTACAAGAGTTATCTTTCTGTAGATTTGAGATTATATCGACTAACCGACACTGCGATAATAATACAAAAGAGTTTTTGTAGTCTCAGAAGTTATCTACAGAATTTATTATTTAGTTTTGCTTCAATTCGAAGTATTTTCTTTAAGGTAAAAGATTTTTCAGTGGTAATTCCTCTGAACAAAGATTTTTAGCACAGTTTTTTTCCTATATATCTAGAGTAACTTAGCATACATGTAAAATATAAATATTAACTCTAGAAAAATTCATTATCTCAAGATACACATGTTTTAATTTTGAGAAAGTCATGTCGCTAATGAATAATTTCGTCCATATACATACATATATATATATAAATACCTTTATTTAGTTACCAAAAATTTTTCATGTCAATTGGTTTCGTTTGGATGAAAATAACAAATTCCTTTGGCCAGGATTTGGTAAACAGTACATTAAAATAATCTTATTAGATAATTTAATCTAATTTTTTAGGTGATAATATACGTGTACTTGATTGGGTTATTCGACGAACTAATGGTGAAGATATAGCTGATATGTCGCCAGTTGGTTTATTGCCAAAGAAAGGTTCAATTAATCTTCAAGGTCTCACTGTTGATTGGGATAAATTAATGAGTGTACCAAAAGATTATTGGTTAAGTGATATTGATGAAACATTAAAATGGCTTGATGAACAATTAGGCGATGATTTACCACAAGATATTCGTAAACAAATCGAACAACAAAAACAACGTTTGACCCAATTAAAATAATGCCATTTTGTTTTTATTACAGAATTATAATAGAACATTATCATTTTATGAGATAGATTGTGATAATATCACATTAGGCATTAGGCCTTTTAGTCATATTCTTTCATAAAAATAAAATTAATTTCCAAGTCTCAAGCATATATCTTAGTTCATTTTTTTGATTGTTTGAGAAGTATCTTTAGAAAAATACACAATAACTGAAATTGTGTCATATCATCACTGTGTACTATTTGAAAGAATATTAGCGCAGTTCGATTTATTCGTACAATTTTTGGTTTGAAAAAAAATTGGTTCATTTTATGCTATATTTATATGTTTATATGTAACTAGATTGAATGAGTGATCCACATAATGAATGGTTGGTTTTTATATTTTTTTTTCTTCTCTCTCATCACTTACAAGAGAACGTATTCAACTGTCGCACGCTATTCCATCCCATATTTTGATTATGAGCAGAACTCAGTGAAACTAAGAAAATCCTTAAAAGATTTGAACTCATACGATACCAAACCAGCACTACTACTGTCTTAGTAGATTCTCGACGTTTGAGCCAGTTATTTATGAGAAAGACAACGACAAGATTTTCACTTGAAATTTTTTTTATGTAGACAAGAAGTACAATATCAATAAATGACGGCGAAAACTATCGCACGAAATCTTTCGACACCTTAAAATTATTTATTCAAAAATCTCATGTTATATTCATACTATAGCGTTTTTTTTTTTTATCAAGAATGTGTTAGATAGCAGGAACAAACTTAATTTCTTACTTCTAGAACAATTTTACTTTCGTTAAATTCTATTACTTTCTCATAATTTCTGACGATTTCCAATTCTCTGAAATCTCATCGATATTATTTGTATTTTCAATGAGAACTCATGTATTCAATTATGATGTACTTTTATGACCGATAATAAAATATGTTTGTATGGAAATAATACATTAACATCCTATAGTTGATTACCATCAAATAAATATCTACTGACATTCATTCAATAAAGCTCTTTGTATTGCATGGACTAGATGAAAACCAATAGATCTGTTGATATAGTATTACAGCTAAACAGACAAAATCTTATTGATGCTCTGAAATTTTAGTGAATTTCATTTTCTAAGTTTTGCTACTTGATTATTGACATGCAGAACTTTCTATAGAAAAAAGATGATTTTCTCCTATCAAGAAATATATAAGTCAGAAAAATAAAACATATAAATGATACTTGTTGTAAAATATTTATTGATAGACATAGCAAAAACTCTCTGGTAAAACTGACCAAAGATTTTCGATTTTATTTGAAAAACATTTATATCTCAACAAATTTTTATCATGAGATTCTTCCGTATCAGCAGAACATTCTTATTTATAAATCATTGTTAATTTGTTTGATTAATGACAACAATATCATTTTGGTAATAGATAACAGAGATGAAATACAACGTGATCAACAATATTGATGATAGAGATAGTTATTGCTTTGGTTTACTCTGATTTTTATTTTGATTAGCAACTGATTGAGAATCATGAATTTGAAATGTGATGAGTCGATAAAACATTTCAATCAATTCCATTAAAGAAAGAAAACTAATACCGATCCAAAGACCTGTTTGTCCACCAACATTCGAAATAACATCGACAACGTTCAATGTTGCCGTTTGTGTATACGTTTCAATCAAACCTGATTCAGCTAATAGTTCTATCGATAAATAACTTGAACGAATATAATCTAGCCATCGACTCGACCAATCGAATGGCAACGGAACTGATGAATTTTCAACGAATGCTCTAATATGAGATACAAGCCATTCTGGTGGTGCAGTTGATAGCGACGATTTTACAGTAAAAGTTGTAATGGAACATTGTTGTACACAATAGGAACAATATTGATCACGAATTGAATGTGTCAAATCAAAATCATTCATGGCTTGTCTAAAACAACTGTTAGATATGTTGCACAACGGTGCCATAATAATTTCGTTTGTCCCAGGTAAAACTATTAAACGAGCATTCCATTGTGCAGGATTAACACAATTACATCGCTTATAACTACACAAAGAAAGAAATGTAAAGAATTTATTTTTTTTATTATCTATGTCAGAAATAGGAAAAAACTTACATATAAGCTTGTGCACAAAGGATAAGACAAAGATCTTCTGAATAGGCATAGTCGGCTCCTTCATATTTTTCAAACATAAATTTCATGACAGGAGGAATGTCATTCGTACATGTTGAATAAGGTGGCGGTAAGAAAAGAATGTCTCTTTTTGTATAGATCAATCGATGTCGAAAACCTGGTGCTAAGGCGATGCCTCCTTTTTCAACAAGAGGTAATTGTGTATTGTCATGAACCATGGCCATCATGGCTACACCTAAATGTAAACATACGTAAAAGCATTCAATAATAACAATTTACATACTTCATTACTTCATGAAATATATATATATCACTTTTCGAAAATGTGTATTTTTCTCATATGTCAACCATTGTGTTCACAATGTGAAAAATTGTTCTTTTTTTCCTCTGTACACATAGTTACTAGTCCAAAGACTGATAAATTAACCGAATAAAAATACAATGGGGATTTTGAGCCATCAATATTCAAAGCTGAAGACGATGCATGATTGTTGCAAGTTTCGTATAGCCTTCAAAGAACCACTAATTATTTTTCTTCGGAGGAAATTTCCTATACTTTTAATTCATCGTTCGATCAATTTCGGAAATGTGTAAGGCAAGATTCTATATCTTGGTCTCGTATATTTAGTTTACACTTTCTTCAAACAAGCTAGTACAACGAAACAACGATTCTAGATTTCTTTCAAAAGATTTTTTATAGATAAAATGAATTCGCTCTATTACTTGAACTTACCTTCAACAAAGTTAGGTACATATTGATGAGCATGAAGATACAGACGCAATATCAGTTTGCCATTGATGTTTATATCATGATTAGGACGTACACTGCCATTTTTTGTTTTAGCATTAAATGTATAGCAACGACCATATGCATAGGAATCGAATTCAATAAAATCATTCACTGAACATGAATTTCCAGCATATTCGCAGCCAATTAACATTGAATTCAATGTAAACACATATTGATCTAGTGATCGATTTTCATTGATCAGTTTTGGAAAAAATAACTTGATAAAATCTATTTGACTGGTTACTGGTACATTATCTCTTGCAGTTGTAACATTGAAATGTCCAGCATATTGCGAATATGGTATGAAAATTGCATCGGCACGAACTGCACCAGCATTACAAATGGTCAATGCTGGAAAATATTGTATGCGTTCACTAGTAATACTCACTGTTGTTTGTGTCGGATAATCAAAATAGGTACGAATCGCTTGAATAATAAAATACAACATAGCACCAGCAAATGTCATGAATGCCAGTGACCAAAAGAGACGGTTTTTTATATTTCGACTTCGAGCAATGCCTGCAACACCATGAGTTGTTGTATTCAATGCAAATTCTCGAATGATTGATATTCGTCGTCGATAAATTAATTCATCCGACAGAGTCGGATTCACCGGATGATTTGCAACGACTTCTGCGACGGTTTTTTCTGTCGTTTCCATAATTTCAAAAAAAAAAGATATCTAAAAGATAACGTACAAGTAGTCTGACATACCAAAAAGATGCTATGAATCTCGAAATATAACCATTAATTAAAAGTCTATCTGAAAAACACGGATTAATGTCATGAAAAAAAAAATTGGTGATCATTATATCAGTTACTCTACACTCAATATCAAGTACTCAAAACTTCTCCTCATTCTGAGCAGTAAACACTTATTTTCTAGTTCCGTGAGTAATAAAAACCATTATAAGATTACCACATACGTTCTATCACTGACGAACAGTACAGGAGAAAAATGATATTAAGTGTATTGGATTATAATAAACAATCAAGCAACATATGAAGTATGAGATAACGTAATCGTGTGTAAAAAAGAAGACAAAAATTTCTTAGACACTAACAATAGTACGTGGTGAAACATTTCGTCATTTTTTTATTAAAAGTTAGTAACATCAAATTATACCAACAAGTATTGAGTTACCTTTAGTTAAAAAATTGCGTTAATAAATTATTGAAAAGAATAAAAAAAGATCATTTTATGCAGTCGAACAGCGATTGCAAGTGAACGCTTATCATTTGAGAAAAAAAAATAACTGAAAGACTTCCAACAATGAACATCTTCACAAACTAAGCACTTTCGACCATTCCTGACGATACACACCTTAGAAACGTTATACTATGTTTCATTTTCATAATCCAAATGTGCGCAATTTAAGAGTATTGGAAATTCTCCATTTGCTCTTTATGAAATTATGAACAGGAATTTCATGTTAACAAAAAACAAAGAAATCGATTTAAGTTTTCACCTTATCTCTAATATAGTTTTATTTTTATTTCTTAAATTAAAGGAAAAAAAGATTTTGAACATTATCCTCTTGTGACGAACTGACCAAGTCCTGTCCCGTGATGTTTCTGATCCAGTGTATCTTTCATTGACAGTGCGTTCACTTTTGCTTTTCTTTCGCTCTCATAGCTCTTGTCGAATTTCTCTCCCCTTGTTTCTCATCATGGACACACTCATCATGTCCATCTATACATATAGAACGTAATTTCGCGATAAATGACATTCCGATCTGGTATTCATCTTCTTCGGTCTACATGGTCAGCCTCTTGAAGGGTTCATATTCTGTACAACTCTAATCTTATTACCTTGCAAAAAATCAAAGTTTAGATTTTACAGATATTAAAAAAAAGTACATTAGGTAAATCAAACGATCGACAGAAATATTTTCTCCTAGAAATTCGAAAAATCATTGAAAATAAATGTTTTGCATGTTCATCCACACCCTAATAGTTGTTCTCATGATATGTTGAGATCAAAATCATTCATTAAAATTTTGTCAAATTAATATCAAAATTGGATTTAAAATGAGCACACGCTTACATAAATAATCCCTTTTATACTTCCGAAAGAATGACGAAGTCCTAGATCATACTTTGTTTTGAACAGATAATAGGACATACTTACCATCTACCGGTACTTAATCATTTACTGTCAAAACTAAGCATAAACACTAATCTTGTTCTTTATTTTTCTCTCATCATTGTTTTTTTTTGCTCAATCGTCAAGCAAGTGCTGCCAACATTAATGTTTCTACTTCAAGAAAATAACTAAGCAAGTCAGAATAATTACTGAAAGTAACTGCTTTTTTTCAATCAATGACATCTAAGGTGAAATAACCCAGAAAAAAAGTTATTAATCAGAACAGAGCAAAAGACCTTGAAATGTTTCATGTGCTCAGTTAAAAAAAATTCACGTTGACGAAAAAGAACATAATAAAGCATAAACAGATCTGCTAAAAAAAAGAAAATATGCCCTTATGTTAGAACAAAAACATCTGTGTCCAGTTGTCTAAACTGATTTGACTAATTAAGGGTGTGGGTGTGGGTATAAAATATATCCAAATTCACACCCACACCCTCAATAGCTTTGTCGAACCGAAGCGGAATTATATTCGATGATCATGTGGACAAACAATGCCGGACATCAACATGGATAGCATAATAATAGATATGATGAATTCTATTTGTGGAGTCATTCATATGCGATGTTTTTAGCTACACAATACCTGTAATGATAATAAAACTATTTTGTGTTCGCTATACGCATCAATTTTTGCATTCTATTCTGTTCTGTGTTTGCCAAAAAAAGAATTTTTATCTAAATATGACGTCTGCTATGATGACTATCAAAAAAATCTAAAGACTATATTTGTTTTCTTATGTCTTCCTCCCATTTCTTTTGTTTATTTATTTCATTCTATAGAATGAAAATTAAAACTGGATATTAATGTTCTCTGGTATTTTAATTTGATAGTTAGCCTTTGTTATTACCTATATAATAAAGCAAGTTACTGCATTTCAATAGGTTGATTTTCATACCTTTTCCTTAGAGAAACAGTCGAAAATGCTATGTTCTGAAAAATGCATTTTATAGAATTAAAATTCGCAATCTTCAATATAGATATTCCACGAACTTTTGTATCAAACTCCTTTCTAACTGCCTCGGAAGTTGTTTTATATCACAATTTGAATTTTGATCAATTCTCTACGTCTGAAAATTAGTTATACTCAAAAATAAAAATAAGAAAACTAATTCTCCAATTATATTCGTGTCGAACAATTTCAATACTGATACTATTGAAAAGCTTGCCTAAATACTTATTTTATAATAAAGAAATCACTTCAATTCACAAGAATTCATCTTATGCAAACCAATTCGTTCTTATATCGATAAAAAAAAATACTGTCAGCTTTTAGAGTTGATATAATGCATTGTCATTTTTTTCTGTGCAAATGTTGAATGTATCGTTGTATAAATAGTATTCTGTTCCCTGATGCAGAACAAAGTCATCGCACTCATTTATCTGTATGCGAAATAAAAGAATGCGAGTATGGATCATAATTATAGTTGATCACCAATAAATTATACTGAAACAATGTTATTTAGATGTATACGCGTGATATTTTGCGATCAATAAGAGATATTGCTTTAATGGTAGTTTTTAAATGTATTTTGTTCTTCAGCACAAATTTGATAATGTATGATGTTTAACTCGTTGAAGTCTGAATGAACCAGTAAGAAATATTTCATTACTTAGTATCTTAGTTTATAGCAACAGTAATAATGACTCTAGTGATGTTTTTAGTTCTAGAATACATTGGGTAACATATGAGTTTTCAATAAGTCTATAATTAAATATTCATCAACATTCTCTTATCTTTTATAGTAACTTGGAACCTCAATAACAATTGTTAACCTAATAGTGAATACTTAAAAATAAGACTATCACATAGGGCATATATTGATTTGATTATTATTACTTCATATTTATTGTTGGATCATTGTTGACTAGTATTTTTATAATCGAATTACTTTATTCATTAACATATTTTATTATTAGCTTTTAATCATGATACATTTTACATGATGGTTCAAAATGTTTTTCCCATTCAGAAACTACGATTTTGCCATTATTGTTATTCTCTTTTTGTGAATATTTTTCAAGTTTTCGATGCAATTCCATTGGTTTTTGGTATAAAATATCTGTTCTTAGGACATATTTAACACCTGATTGAACTTTTGATCCTTCATGAAGAATTTTATGAATATTTATCAAAGCCATTCCTTGTTTTGGTTTTATTACATGAACAGGTTGTTTATCTTCAATATCTCGAAGAAATCGACAGTGTTGTTTATCAGGAAAAAATTTTGTTTCACCACCTTGAAATTCATCATTTAGATAGATTAATAATGTTAAAAATGAATGTTGTTTATATGATTGTTGTAATTCATTATTGTATGTTATTGTACGACTATAACTACCATCCATATGTTCAGGATATTCTTCATCCTTTTTATACTTATAAAAACGTAAACGATCAACACAGGCTGCAATAGACCATTCACGTCCTCCAATATCTTTGGTAAAATAAGCGTTATCTTCCATCCATTCTAAAGTTTGAGGTAGTAACGGTGATACTCGTTGAAATAATTTATCAGCTAATGATTGATCTGTGATAACTGTGTATTCATTAGTTCTAGGATCTTCACGATGTGTACGACCATGACCACCGCCTAAAATTATCGAAAAGAAAAATGATACTTTGAAATATATCATACAGAGAGTAATTTGTTTGATTGATGAATAAGCTCAAAATAATCTCATTGAAACTCTTAGCTCACATAATAAATATAGAATTATCCGCACTTTCTGATGATTATTTTTTCTCTGAGAAAAAAAACTTCAGATAGTAACATCAGTATCTTCTTTCAAAAACTGTCCTTATGAACTACGTAGAATATTTTATATATCTAATTCGCAACCCACTAAAAATTCCCTAAGAAGACATAAATAACTAAAGAAAAAAACAAGTCTTCACACGTGCAAATGTTTTACCTGACGGAGGACTTTGTTTGAAACCAGATTCTTCTGCTCGTGCAATCAATTGTTGACATTCATCTGCAGATAAAATATTTGGAATGATACTAATGCGTTCTCCATCAATTAATTGACGTTGAAGACGAAACATGGTTAGTGTAGGTTTTTAGTGGAATACGCCATTGTTAAATAATCACAACATGAATGATGAAATTACATTTTTTTTCCTGATTATCATGATATGTTACAAACATACAGAACAGAAAAAATAATAATTGCACAATCATTACACAAGACAGACTTCATCGATTTCGTCATAAACTAGGTGAAATGGGAATTTGATTGCTAGTGAGCATTTAACGATTAATAGAAAGGAGACTTTTTCTAACTACGATTATTTATTTTAGAAATTTCAGAAGAAGAAATTTTTTTTTTGTGTCCAGTACCAATTATTTTATTGAATTAATAGAATAAGAAACTTCATATATTTGTTTCGACAGATTTTTCATATTTAATATGTGATTTTATCAAAATCAAAATATTACATTTAATTAGTCATAGATTTACCATCAAATAATTGTATGTATGAAACATATTGGATGTATAATGAAAATGTGTTTAACTCATTTCCTTCTCATTGATTAATGAAAGTTCATTCAAACATCGCATAATACATTCAAATAGTTCTTCCATCGATGAAGATTACCGATACTAAAATGTAACATCCCGAATTGATAGTAGAGAATGTTATCCATGTCAAGAAATTTATTTAAAAAAAAATACAACAATATATTTTCGATTTACTCGAGTTTTTAGTCGAGGATGAAATACTGTTTGATTCGAATGCAACTAAATTGGTTCTATATACTATATATCTAGATATTTTTATGTTTGGACTGTTATATTATAGCTAAACATGAAAAATAATTTTAAATTAAAGTTCAATAGAGGACAAGTTCATCTTATAAATCAATGACCTAGAATTTATACAAATGACATTATGGTTATTCAACTGAAATCAATACAATTCAATAATTAGTTTATATGGACATCGAAATCAGTTACTTTAGATAGTAATAATTTTAAACCAAGGCAAATATTCCCTAGACTGAAAGGTTAGGATCTAGAAATTGTAATTCACCTGTATCTGTCTGTAACAAGGATCTGGCACAAATGACCATTTCTATGGCACAAACGACCATTTTTATGGCATAGCCGACCATTCTTGTGGCACAAATGAGCATTTCTGTGTCACAATTGCCCATGTCCGTGATAGAAATGACCATTTCTATGGCATAAATCACTATTTTTATTCTTTATAATCTACTAAGGCATAAACTTTGTCATACACAATAATGCGTTTGAATATATCTATAGTATGTAGTATATAACATGTTACAAATATTGCTAATTTGGGGTGTGGGGGTGGGGAGTGCAGTGCGAGTGAGGGTATGATAAAAAGATGTATACGCAGATCCACAACCAAATCAACACCCATACCCACACCCACACCCTTTTTAAATTTTTATTATATAGTTTTCTCTTATTATCTTTTTATTCGATAACTGCTAGCTTCTAAGCCAGTTGAGTTGTTTTTTTCAAATTTCTGCGCTACACTGACAGTATTCCGAAACGATAATGAGCTGTCGGAAAAAAGTAAGGGAGACCGAAATTTCTGTCCAGAGCCTAACTATCTTCAGGATGAAATCAGGACGTGAGGGTGATGGTCAAAAATTCTGGGCCGAAATTCCTGTAACCCAAAAAGTAATGATGATCAATATCAACAACTTATTTTTCTAGTTTATCTTTGAAGGAAAAAATCGCAGAAGAAATCATTGACGCGTGTCATTGATAGACACGACTGTAATAGATATGTTCGAAGTTCGAACATACAAAAAATATCACTACTAATATTGTTTAAGTTAAATATCATCACTAGAAATAATTGCAGCATGAAAAGAAATCATTTTATTTGATTATGCAACCATTGAATAGTCTTCAAGATGCTCAATGACAAAAAGTATCAATGAGAATGTGGTTTTGGTTGTAGGTGAGTGTAACTACTGATTACACGTACACCTACATCTATGCTCACATCCATATCTTCAACACTGAGGAAGAAAAAAATATGAAGAGTAGCGTGATGCGTAACCTGTGCGCCTTCTATCGACGTTGCGATCAATGTATTAATGTCTTCCTATACTAAATCAAGGCCAAGTTGAAAAAAACAATCATTTACTCTCGATGATGTATAAATATGTGAAAGAATCAATTATCGATTAAACACAAAGCAACTTCACGTATTCGACATATACTTTAATTGTGAGTAGATCGACTAATAGTTCTTCTGTTTTAATCCTTTGACAAAAAAGTATTTCTATTGGTTTGTATCTAGTCATTCTCCTCGGAGAGTCAGTGACGCTCACGGATCCAACGAAATCGTTTTTTTAATTTCCGAATTTTTTTCAAAATAATAATAGTGTTTACACTATACATTGTGACATATTTTTTTTCAAAGAACTGTATTTCTTTTAGTAATCATTTTCTTTTATAAAAGATAAGATTTTGCGAGACGAAGTATTAAAATGAATTTTTCTATCCAACCCAATCGGGATGCATTTCTTACCCGTAATATCTACATTTATTGTGTTCCCTTAAAAATATCAAAAAAGATTTTAATTTATTCTGTATGAGAGTAAGGTTAGAAATTTGCAAAGGAAGCTCTTGTCACTAAACCAAACATTTTTCATTAACATGGATAAGCGAGTAGGATATTCTCATAGCAATGAAGACGATCGTTCGAAACTAATAGGAAATATTCTCACATTATCATTTGATATTAATTCCTGGCTTTTATTTGCTAATAAATGAAACGTTTTCCGTATTACTAAACACTTCATTCGTATTTGACAAACGTCCATTTCTTCTTCTCACAACGAAACAAATGTAAAAACATGAAATCAGGGACACACTAAATAAGAGAACAGAAAATATTTAGAAAACCCAAACAGTACAAAAATACGACACAATTGAAAAACCAAGAAGCTAGAGAAGAGTTGGACGTTTCCGTTGATTATGATTTTGTTTAGTTCTAATGACAATATTGCCAGTATGCAACAATCACTATATTCGAGAAAGTATCTCTTCAACTTCAAGGTCGTTTACTGAAGCATTAACAGTGAGACGTCTAATGGATGCTTTTAAAAATAAGTATAGAGAACTGATTTAATTTAAAAAGTAATGTAGGAACGTAGTGTATAGTTTATTCTTGGGTTAGGTTGAGTCGAGTCGAATGGTCAAATTTATTTGAATATTAAAGAGTATGGAGTTTCGATATACTTTCATGTTTAAATAAATTTCATGACTCCATCCAACCATGAATGAGATAATTCCCTTCTATATTACTTTCGTATTAAAGTGAATTTTCTCACCCAACGCAGAGCTAATTAGAGGCTTCAGTCGTATGTTGATGCTACATTCTATTGGATTTTGTAATTCACATCGCTATTATCATTGTAAATTCCTTCGTATGTGTATCTAGAACTCAGTTTGTGTCTTATAGATCATTTAAAGTTAACGTAAGTCTTCTACTACGATTCTGTGATTCACGATATTTTCATATTGTCATCGATTGAAATTGAATTTCCTAAAAATTGGAATTTACCATCCCCTCACACTCATATGAAACAGTAATCTGAGACAGATAATTCAAATGTCCATCAAAACTGAGATCGCTTCAGAAATATTCACCAGCTGAAATTCTATGAACCAAAACTCTACTTGAGGTCGAAGAAGAATAAACATGCTTTCAATTTATCTCATATGATCTTCACGTGTGGAATCAGTTATAATGTATTGAGGGTGTGGGTGTGGGTGTTGGTGTGATGGGTGTGATGGGTGTGGTGGATGTGGATGGGTAGGTGTGGGTGTGAAGGGGAAAACATGCACATCCACACACCCACACCCACACCCACACTCACACCCTATCCACACCCACACCTTCATAGATAAAGGAAAAAGACGAGAAAACATGAAAATCTAAGTGTAACACCTTACAATATTGGAAATCTTTGCCATCCAAGGGGATGAATAGAAATAAACAGAAATCATCATGTCACTTGTCAATATATCATCAATCGTTTTTTTTTAGTAGTTGAAAATGATTATCGTTGTTTCTAACGATTTTTAATGGTTTCTAGGGTTAAAATCAGTGTGTTCACTTTGTTCAATGTGCAACAGACGTTTTTCTTTATAGCAGTAGGACATCAGATGCACGCTTTTTCGGATAGCATATCTATCCAATTACTGCGATAAGTTTTCGTGAAAATAGAAGTATCGTCATAAACATATTAAAGAAGGTGAACTATCTTCAAATTGCATGCCTAGGATCCTGTTACAGAAACTTTTTCGTGTTCCAAATTCTGTTTGTTTCGTTGTGAAAAATTTTCAATACTTCCAAATCTCATTTGACCTGGATATCTTTTTTTTGTAAACATCAATGACGAAAATCTGGGTGTGGGTGTGGGAATGACTCTCTCTTGGATAAATACTCACATCCATATCCACACACTCACACCCGACTCTGTATTTATCTTTGGAAATATGTATTTTCTCTGTTAGAATTAGGAAATTTTTTTTTGTAAATGATCTGCTCCGTTTTCTAGTGTGCCAACCTTCTCTTTACTCTTGTATTCTTCCGAGATTTTTCTGAGAGACCCCTTTTTCTTGGTATGATTGCTGTAATCTATGTGCAGCTTCTGTACGCTGGGTATAACTCAGCTTTGTTTAAATTTCTTAGTTGAGCTGCTTTTAATTGAACTGTACGATGTAGCAATAGGCTTCATGATAGAACAAAAAGTAGAGAAGACCAAGAGCCTTGTCGATTCTTGCATAAAACATGATGTTGATTGCTTCTCTTTTTAGTACACCGTTAAGTAAAGATATGCGAAACTTGGGATGTTTACAACTTCTGTTGCTGTCTATAGTGTGTAAATTAAAAGCGGAAACAACGGAAGGACACAGTTGGCCAGTTAGTTCATCCAGCATCAAATTGTTGGGCCTCTTTCCTCGAATAACGGACGAAACATCCAAAAATGATCGCTGGTCTATTCATTGTTGTTCAATGTTTCGAGCAGCTATTATATTGTCTGAACGATATAATATAACGTTTCAAGAAGAATTTATTGGTTATGAAGAAATACTAACCGATGACAAAATTATGCTTACAGTTGATCAAACATGTGAAAAAGTATCAACATCAAACATAGTTGGATTCGTTGGTCCAGCATATTCCAGTGAAGCACGATATATGGCATCATTTGCATATCAGCTAGGAATAATAAGTGTCTCTTATTCAGCTACAAGTCCTGATCTATCCACCATCAACAATGGAGCCTTTTTTCGTGTAGTTCCATCAGATGAAAATACTGTATTAGGCATGACAATCTTATTTCAACAATATAAATGGAAATCGTGTATAATTATCTATCAAAATGATGAATATGGTTATAATGGCATGCAATCATTGAAGCAAAAGTTTAATGAAATGAATATTAAAACTCGAGAAATAATCAGATTTGATATGAATTCCAGAAATTTTCAAATTGATTTTACAGAGACATTACTTAATAGTTCGTCACGTATTGTTATTTTATGGGCAAATGAACAGTCAACAATAACAATATTAAATAGAGCTCTTGAAGAAAATTTGGTCGGTCCAGATTTTGTTTGGATATTAACCACAACAATATCGTTAAATAATTTCAATCAAAGACAAAAGAAAGAACTTATTGGAGTTCTTACTCTTGAACCGGTTAAAGGAGATTTTGTTGATCAATCAATCAATACAACATTATTAAATCAAGCATATGAAATATGGAAATATTATGAACCTGATACATTTCCTGGCGATAGCAATGTCAGTACTTATGCATTATATACGTTTGATGCAACATGGTCATTAATATTATCCTTACAACAACTTTGTTCAATGCAGTTATCATGTTTACAATATCTCAATGTTTCAAATTGTTACTATCGACAATTTTTTAATCGAAATCAGTATTACGAGAATATGAGAACGATATCATTTTTAGGTGTCTCGGGTGAGGTAAAATTTTCTAATAGAACGGCAGATCGTGCTGGTCATACATATTATATTATCAAAAATATCCAACCTTTAGATAAAAAACTAAATAGCATTGGTTATCTACCTGTATTAGAATGGGATACTAGTTCATCCATATGGAAATCTTACAAGAATCAATCTGATGGTATAATATGGCCAAATTGGTCAAAAAACATTCCAGTAGGCCACAAATTAATTCGAGGTAACGAAAGGTTTGCCTCTATCGAGTTCTCTAATTTGGATAACCTAATAGTATTGCTGAGGACATTTTATTTTCTTACAGGAGACTTCCCACAAGACCATTTGATATTGACATAGGTATAAAAAAAACATATTTTGTCAAAAAAAAGTCTTTTCGTAATGAAAAACTCAAGTCTATAAATTTCCAGAAACCACCTATACATTCGTATTTTTTTTACTAAGAAAATCTTTGATGAAACTTTACAGGAAGCCGTGATGTTTGAGAAATAGCCTTTTCCTAGTGGAACAATTGAGTCCGCATGATTTCATTAGAAAAAGGCTATTCCTAGAAAATAACAAGTTTTTATACCAACGTCAATACTTTAGTAATGTATCAATGTTGTGACATACCTACCGTATAGTAAAGCTTGAGAAAAGTTTTCTCAGAAAGCTTTCTTTCAATATATAGTAGAAATCTTTACGGGACAGTGACTTTCGCTTTACCTTGGTGTTCGATTCTCTTAATTTGAAGTGTTTGGATGAGCGTGAAGATAGATCTATCATCCTCATCCTGTGGTTGTCATCATTAGAGAAAAGAAGATGAAGACGCGTCGAATCGTACATTGCAGATTTTTTTCAAAGTTCCGAGAAAATGGTTTCAGAGCAAAGAAAAAATTAAAAAAGTACTTTTTCACCGAAATTACTAATAAAATCTATTCAGAACTTTAAATAAGGTGTGGATGGATATGTGGTATGGGTGTATGGGTGTCGGTGTGGGTGTGTGTGACTGAGAGTAAATCCACAACCACCCTTACACACCTACACCCCACATTCCACACCCATCAAATGATATATAGAGCAAGTGTAATACTCTTTTGTGAGCTTCAAATTAGGCAAAAAACTAAGTTTCGTGAGAAAATAGGGACAAGCACTTAGTTATTTGCATTCTGTGATTCAAGAAAACGGTAGAGTGTGAAACTTTTGGTATCACCATAGAAACCTCGACGAGAGCTATAGATTGCATATATTGGAAAGATGTTTACTTTGCGTCGAAGGCACTTTACTGATACAGTATAAATATGGTGTCAACAGGGTAGGCGTAAACGACAGTATTTTTCCATGGTATGATTACAATGTGAATACGGTGATCGTATACAGTTCGTTTACGTAATACCCTATCAGATGCCAGCAAATGGCGATATATCATGTCGTAATGTGGTGATCCGTGTTCGATCACCGTTTTCAGGCTGAAAATCATCGTGATTTTGTCGTATACGGCCGTTTCTATACCATATCGTTCCACCCAGAGCGGGGAGAATTGAAAAGTCAAGGTAAATTTCAAATAAATAACTAAGCAACTTTTCCTGCAAAAAGGTATATTATTATTTAAATATTGGATCTAAAGTGCAAGAATTTCACTATTTAGAAAAATAAAATGAACTATTTCAGTACTTCTCTATGAGGTTTTTTTATAGGTCAAGAATTACGTATGGCGATCATAGAAGCCTCACCGTTCATAATATTAAAAAATTCGACTGCTTTATACAGTGGAATGACAGACAAATATAAAATAATAAATATGATCGAATTCGATGGCTTTTTCAAAGATGTACTTTTACATTTACAAGATAAAATGGGATTCATTCCTGTTATTATGTTAGCTCAAGTAACTACACAATACAATGAATTAGTTGCTGGGGTAGCAAATAATTTATTCGATACTGTTATGACTACTATAACTATGACTGAAGAACGAAAGAGTTTAGTTGATTTTTCTATACCTCTTATACCTAGTACAATAAGAGTTGTTACACGAAAACCAGAATCTAATAATTTCGATTTCCTTTTCTTCGCAAAACCTTTTTCATGGCAACTCTGGTTACTTATATTAGGCACCCTAACTTATGCGAGTATATTGATATGGTACTTTGAATGGAGTAAGGGTGGAAGAACGGCTGCTGTAGTTAATAATAATCATGGAGAACGGGTTGCTGTGGTTAATAATAATGATGGAGAAGCGGCCGCTATAGTTAATAATAATGGGATAGAATGGACTATCATGTACGTGCTCGATGTTATGCTTAATAGAGTTCCGAATTTTGCAGCAGGAGGACCTGGAATACTCCTTACATACGGTTTGTATATTCTACAAATAATATTATTTGCATTATATACAGCTAGTTTATTGTCATCAATAATAACACAAAACTCTGATTTCACTATATCAGGAGTAGATGATATAAAGAATGGTAAAATCGCACCGAGTCGAGTAGGACTTGTGGCAGGTTCTTCAATAGAAGCGCATTATTTAAATACTATATCAAATGGGAAAAAAGATTATTATCCATTAAGGACAGTGAACGAAATTTATACAAGTTTAATAAAGGGTGATATCGATGCTGCTCTCTGGAGTAATTTATCGATTGCATATCATACAAATAATGTATATTGTGATTTAATGCCGGTGGGTGTTGACTTCAGTTACAGTTCATATATCTTACCAGTAAAACACGATTGGGAATATAAAGCAGATCTAGATTCTAATATATTATCTTTGATTGGATCAGCAGAGCTTGATCGGATATCAACCAAATGGTTCGTACAACGTACCTGTATCGAAACAGGTGCGTTTGATAAAGAAACAAAGCCAATTACATTACAAGCAGTTATTGGATTGTTTGTTGTATTTTTTGGTGTTAGTATCATCTGCATTTTATTATATTTTCGGTCAAACATAGCTGATATCATACGGCGGGCTTGGGACGTAACGCGATGCTTCGCTGATCAAGTTTGGAAAAAATGTTTTTGCAAACTTGAACAGAACTAAATGAGTTACTACTATACAATTCATAACATTGATTACGAATTTAACATTGATTTCGTAAAAAAAATTAGACTTTGGCGTCGAAATTGGGTTTTAAGCTTTTCAAAAATCGTACTTTAAATTTTTAAGCAAGAAATTTTTTTTTCGAAAAATGCTCAAACACATACCATCTGATGCAGAATTTCATTCTCTACAACATGGCCTATGTAGTTTTAACTTTCGTAGCTAAGGAGAACTTCTAGACTCTTACACAGTCCCCAAATTATTGTACAGTTTATAAGCTCCCATGCTGATGTATCGATGTCATTCTTGCATAGAACAAATAGTCATACAGAAAAGACTAACGCATATAAAAATCAAATCATTTGCAACATATCCTAAGTCCATGATTCCCGCCTTCCGAGGGTGTGGGTATGGGTGTTAATCTTCCCTTCATTCATACTCGCATTCCACACCCACACCCCCGCACACCACGCCCTTTTGTCTTAGCTTTGAAGATCAAGTTGCAAGTTAAGTGAAGAGTTCAAAAGAGAAACTCTTAAGTCAAAAAATGGCTTCCCATATAGCCAATAATGTAAAATAATGGACATTATTGTACATTATTTTTGATAAATAATGTATGCAATGTAATTATAATGCAACCAATTTCATGCATTTTAATGCATTGATTTTCAATGAATTATTGAAAATTTTACTATTATTTCTTTGCGATTCATTATAATGCATGAAAAATTTACGAAAAAATGTATTAAAATGCATTGGTGTTGTGGAGATTTTCAATTAACGGAAACGCATTTTTTTTCTCAAATTTTTCATGCATTATAATGAATTGCAAAGAAATAATGATAAAATCTTCAATAATTCAATGAAAATCACTGAGTTCCAATGCATTACTTGGAAAATAATGCATTGAAATGCACGAAATAGGTTGCATTATAATTACATTACATACATTATTTATTAAAAATAATGTAAAATAATGTCCATTATTTTACATTATTGGCTACATAGGTTGACTTCCCCCTTTCTGGTGTGAGTGTTCTGAAAAACGAATGTGGATAGTGACTCTTACATTGTTGAACGATGGATTGTAAATGACTCTTTTCTGAATAGATAAAAATCAAAATACGTGAAAATGACATTGATTTGATTCAACCTTCAAATTTCATGCTACAGAAAATATTTATGTATAATTAGATAAGATATATGGGCTTTAGTTAACGATACAAACTACATTAAGTACAGAAAAAGTTATAAAGAAACATCACAACGATAAAGCATATGTCAAAGTAATGAATAAACGAAACAGTAGAAGCTTATAAAAACGATATTAACAAGTCTCCAAGAGAACTTTTATAGTATCAGTGCCTTCATTAGCAACAACAAGATCTTGCTTTCCATCATTGTTGAAATCATTCATATCCATGGAAAAAGGCAAAGCTTGGCATCCTATCTCGAACTCAACTACATCTTCAAAGGTACTATTGCCATATCCAAGTAGTACAGCTATAGTGCTGGCGACATAATTGGCTATAGCAATGTCTAATGAGTGATCGTTGTTGAAATCAGTGAGCGCTATCGAACATAGGCCGAAAGAAGCTCTAGTTGAAAATGTCTTTTGGTTTGAAAAATAAGAGTTTTCATTTCCAAGAAAGATACCTACACTATTAGTACCTGAATTGTCAATAGCGATATTCAATGGGTCATCATTATTAAAATGTTCTACAACATCGGTATCAACTCGTGTGTCAGTATCAAAATCACCTACAGCTGTAGAGCAGGAGTAGGAAAAAGTTTTGGCTAAATACGTTATTGAGTTACCAAACGTATCATAGCAATATCCGCAAAGCGTGTGGGCATGAGTGAAGAGAAGTCCCACATTCACATCCTAAATATCTCTTTGAAGTAAATTACTTTATATGTGTCAATATACAGCATCTTGATTTTGTGAAAAAGATTCAGAATCTTCTGAAAACTTTTTTCAATATCGATGGCATCTAAATGATGTTAATATTGCTTTTTATGCATTGTCCAAATATTCAACATTTGCTTCTTTTAATTTGAAAAATACGTTGAAGTTGACTAGTTCAACTTTCTGTCAATGATGAATTTTTTCAGTAGTTTCAAGTTTTGATAAATTAATTTCGATCGAAGTTAACATAAACTATTATAATGAATATTATCTATCACAATTATTTCTCATAATCAATCGAGCATTTCGTATCTTACGTTAGAGTTGAATATACAATTTTGATCTGAAAAATAATGGTAAATCATACACTGTCGCAAATATGAAGACAAATCAAACAATGACATTAGTCAAGTAGCTACGGTCATCACTTTCGCTTTTGCAAAATTCTTCTATGAAGTGATTCATCAAGAAACATCAAAAAGAGAATCATTTATATTTTTATGAACATTTCAAACTGTTCACTTTCTGCATGTTGCAAAAGACTCCGTGATATCTTTTATACAACTTATTAATACTCGCAATCTTTCTATACAATTTTCGATCTGTTTATTTTATTTGATTGTGCTTCTAATAGAATGTAGTAATGTGAGTGAAAACATCTAATCTAAAAAATCGAGATTTAAGTTTTGAACATACAATTGATAATGTTAGAAAATACTAGAATATCACTAATTCATTTTGCCTTCAAAAGAATAGGAAGGATGGCAAATATAGGAATATGGCTTGTAATTGATTGTTTCATTCATCTTTAATTATGCCATGTAAACTATTTTATACGTATGTTGAATGTTAAGCATGTCTATTTGATTTTATCAATAAAATTTATAACTACAAGCATTTGATGTTCGACATCAAGTTCACAAATCTAAAAAGAAATCAGAGGATGAATTTTTCTCTTGATTTATTCTTTCTAATATCTTTTCTTGGTTTTTCTCTCTCTTTCATTATTTATGTTTAATCACAAATAAAAAAATGAACGAAGTGCATGAGTTAGAGAATGAGAAGACTATGTCGATTAATTATGAAAGAACATGTCATCGTAGTCACCTAAAAGATAAATTACCATAATTAGTAGATCTTTCTTTTTTTTAGATTTACTGTAGTCGATCAGTTCTGCATCCTCCTCAATACTTGTGTTTTGAAGATTGATCTTCTGACGGAGAATACCTATGGGTAAAAACGAATAGGTGAAAGAAATACGTCAAATAATATCGAACCTCCGATGCCATCAAAATCATGCACAAATCGATAACCTTGTTGACTTTTATCCGTCACAATTTCAAGTGTGGCGCCTAATACAAAGGTTGAATGTCAGATGAGTGACTTGTTATCTCTTACCGAATTTCTTGTGATTCTTGAGAAACCATTCGAGTAATGGCATTTCTTCGACATGTTCCCAATCGAAATCTGTAGATTTTTCTTGATCAACAATATATGAACTTATCATTTTTATATCTTGCATTTGACTATGACGTAGAAAATAATGATTTACTTTGAAATTGTCCCATACAATCAATACTTCTATAGACCCCATTTCTAATGCTTTGAGTGTATCATTCACACCAAAACAATAATGACTGCCGTCTTTTGATACTTTATTGAAGTATCGAGCTAAGCAAACGAAAAAAAACAGCAACAACTGAATTTCAATCTCATATGACGAATCAAACTCACCAAGAACTTTTTTCTCGCGTATGAGTTTGATATGATTAAGAGCTTCAATAATCAAATCAATTGCTTGATCAAAACCATTTTCACCATCGTCAGCAATAACTACACGTTCGAGAATTTTTTCTTGAAGACACTACAAAATATCTTCTTTGCTAATAATCATTATTAGAAAGAAAGAACAACTAACAGAATCGAATACATCCAGTTGAAGCTCATTTATGAAAGATTCTTCAGTGGCAAGAATTATACCCGTCACATTGACTTTGTCATCCGTAATAAAACATTGTCGAGCTGTTTCAGATATTTTTTGTACATATTGCTGCTGTTTTTCTCTTCGAAGTCGAGTATATCTAATTGTTCGTGAACCACCAGATCCACACTTTTTGGGTAAGTCAGCCGAAAATTTTGCAATTATATCTCGAGAGTTACCGTGCAAAATTCCGAACAATGCTTCATTCTTACGCAGAATAATAAAGCCAAACCTACAATCTTTGATCAGTAATGGTTGTAAACCCTACAAGAAAAGTTATTAGGGTTACAGAAGATTTTCAGTTCATACACCTCTTGTCATCTACACCTTATGATGTTTTTGAATATTTATGTATGGTCTCACTATAAAATATTTTTTCTTTTTCCAATAATTTCTTAGATATTTTATGTGAACTTGAAATGATGAGAAAAAAGAGGAGATTTCTCAACAAAGTATGATTAAAATCCAAGTACTTCGTTTCTTTCATTAGTCAATAAAAACGAATGAATATAAAAAGTGAAATAAAAACTACTAGATCACACCTGATATTTTGCCATCGACTTGGAATTAGACAACGTTTTTCAACGATGAACAATGATTTCAAGTACGCTGGAAATTAGAAGTTGGAATCCAATTATAATGGTTACGAATTTAATCTTTCAAATGTATGTAACCTTTACTCATTCATAAAAATAAATAAATGTGCACTCAAAGAAAAACTAACGACATATATAGGCAATGTTGCGCAATTCTTCGATTTTTATGATGCAATATTTCGAGGTTCAATGTATGTTGATTTTGAGTCTTGCGCAAGCATTGTGAGACGGCTTATTAGCGAAGGCATCATGTACATATATATCAATTTTCCTGAATTTTTCTATATATAATAAATTAATGTCATGGCTAATCAGCAATTTGTCATATCGTTCGCAAGGGGTCGCTCTTGTATGATTACATTTTGATGTAGTTACATACAATGCTATATGAATGATGAGACACTTCGACACAATTTCATTTAGAAAACTCACTTGAAAAACGATTGAGCGTCTTGCATAAGTTGTTTTTTCGAAAGAATATATCTTCATTTTTTATCTAAGCATTGCCTTTATTTGATTTAGAATATGAGTAGGACCAATGGGCAAATGGATAATGCGCGTTACTGATATGTAATTTCGTATGTTTTACAACAGTTCACCAACGAGAAATTAATTATTGTTAGCCAAGCTTATGTAATATTGAATAAAGCTAGCTTAGCATTTATCAGCTCATCACAGTAAAAGATGTTTAGTAGTAACTGATCCGCATAGACAGAGAGACACTATTCAAAATACTTCAATTAGGAAACTTTTGTAATTTGCGCGATTTCACCAATCCCTTCATCTGGGTGAGAGCATGAGCATAAGTCTTCTCTTCATCCATATCTCCATAATGAACTTACGACTTGACACGACGCGGAAAGCAGACAATTAGACATGATCAATTCATTAAATGCATAAATACAGCCCTTTCTACCTTTGTTAATGCTCTATTTGGATTGCTCGTGATCGTAATCATAAACTTTTTTGCTGCATTATCTCAAAAAATACGCGCTTGCTATAGATGATATTAATGATCCTTTATAACTTTAAGACTAATAAGTATCCAAGTCCACTCATAATTTGTCACTGAATTGAAATATAACGCATAAATTAAGAAATCATACCTCTATGATCACTGTGGAATGTATGAAGCAAACATTTGAGTTGTCTTGAGTTTGATGAACTACATTATTAAAAGTCTACTCAAGTTTTTGTTCTCGTTTGAGTAGAAGCACCAGTTTTCCCATCATTGATCAAGATCGTTTAGCCACCATCGTCATGAATAGTATGTATCCAATCAAAACTATAAGAAGTATCAATTACAAGATGTGTTTTTTTTCAAACATCTTCAATTGATAGTTTTGCCATCAAATTTTCTATACGTTTTGGTGTGTCTATATGCTAAATCTATCGATTTAGAGACATTTGGAAGGTTCAAAGAAGCAGCTACAGTACATATTAGGACTCTTGGGTTTTATAAAAAAAAAAAGAAACATTTTTATCGTATCGATCTACGAAGGTAGTAGTTTCTGAGTTTGCACAACTAACACTGATATAAGTATTGTCTTGAAGATGTGAGTGTAAGTTTGAATATATTTTTCATCCACATCATTTATGCTCATGTATTATTAAGTAAAATACCTATCTAGGTTAATTTTTCGTTTTATTACCAGCATTTTTACCATTGATGAATTGTCAGCATTCTTTTTTTCGCTTCAAATTTCTCTTAAAGGATGAATCAAGGAGAAAATATAATAAATATCGATTTCGAATAAAATAATATGTCAAGTTCAAAGGAAAAACTGTCGTCGAAACGAAGATTTAAGGAGCCTTATTTCCAATTCATTTATTGACAATGAACATGTATAACGAGGATTCATAGACTAACTTATATGTTGCTAAGCTTGCTCTCTTTTCTTTTATCTATCTTTTCTCCTATTTTATCGTTCTGTTGATAAAAAAATTTTCCTTGTTTCTCTTCCCCTTTGATCTTTTCTATTTCTTTAAGAAACAATTCATTTTTTGAAACAGTTCACGCATGAAAAATCATTTCTACCTCACAATAAGTGGCTGTATGCTCAAACATATTTTAATTCCAAACCAGAGCTAAGATTGATAGTTGAACTACGTTCTCAATAACATCTTTGCGTTTTGAATGAAAAAAAATCCGATAAAATCATTTCAATTGGCATCTTTCACTAGACAAAATGTTTATAGAACAATAATTTCAATCTGATACCAAACAGTAGTAGTATTTTAGATAGTCCCAAAAATCACAAGCACATACTGTACTTGAAAACAATATTCCAACATATGATCCCCACATTAGAAAAGGGTAAATGGATGTTGTGTAGTCCTAAAGGAGACGAAAGAAATGATCCTATTAGATATGAGCTTATTTCAAATGGCATATAAATTGTGATAGAAATACTTGAATTTTATCAAAAGTCGATCGTCCTAACCGTATTATTTTTGTTTGCTCTTGTTTATTATATTACTGAGAAATATGCACGAATACAACTTTTCTATCTTTTCAGTGTTAATCGTTTCGTTCAGAAACAGGAAAGGAAGAAACATCAAAGCAATAAAAAGACCAAACAACACAAGAAACAGGGAACGAAACAAGGAAACATCTGCTTAGCTAATAAAATGATTAAAAAATAAAAGTGTACATGTTCGTGCCCAACAAGTGAATTGAAAATAAGGCTCATTCTCTCTCCATTAATATTTCAACATGACATCTGAAAGAAAGCGAACTAAAATAAAGTCGATTTAAAGAAATAAGAGTTAAAACGAAGAATTTTCTTATTAAATCAGTTGTTTGTTTGTAAGATGTTCTTTTCTTTGTCAAAGATTAACATATCAGAATCAATTAAAATAGAGTTCATTCAAAAGATATTAAATCAGATGAAGCAATTGATTCGAAAAAATTTCTGAATAGATTTGATCATTCCTGAAATTGATTAAATGATTTCTCATCTGATCACATTTGTGATCAAATTCACAACAGCTAAAAATTTCGATAAAATTTTGATCCAATAGATATTGATGTAGAAATCAAGGTTTACGTATATGTTCTGCTCACCCTCACCTATTCACATTCACATATTAAGATCATGAATTTCTTTTCTGTGTATTTTTGAATTTTTATATTTATTTCAAAAAAAACAACCCAAATATACTTGATATTCATCACCGACTCATTTTCCTCTTTCAGCCACTTGGATATGGCTATAGATCACGAAAAGAATCAGATCGAGACTCATACCCAGGCTTGCCGATTAGGGGATCTTCGTAAAACTACTTCTTGAAATCGGCTACAGATTTTCTGGTACGCCTGAAAAACTTAGGTGAAGACCTTTTTTTTTTTTTGCTGTTCACTTTTGACTTTTGGGAAAATTGGGGGCCGTCGCTGAGCCATCCACTGTCTCGGTCATGAATTTTTTGAAAAATTGATCACTTGATTTCCGAATGACCCCTAAACATTTTCTGCCAAAATGTTAATTCTCAAAAATTCGGTTGTATCGAATGAGAATATAGAAAAAACTTTTTCTAAAGTATATACCATTTATTTCGTTTTCTAACTATTGCCATCTTTTTCCATTTACATATTATTATGTTTTATAACTACATTTATAATTTTGATTATGAATAATATACCCTAGACGAACTTCTTTTGGTCTGCACAGGAGATACTTGAGAATCGTGATCAAGAAAGTCATGCGCTATGGACAAATCTTGAGGCAAGACTTGAGACCTTTCGGCGAGCTCAAGCTCTTGAACTGCTTGTTCTATTTCTTGATATTATTGCTCATGCGCTTGAATTCTTATGCAAGCGTTTCTGTTATTCAAGAATTTTTTATATTTTTTTTTTTGCAATTTGACATTCAAAATAATTGAACTTGTAATAAAAATTCATAGGTGTATTTTCATGAAACACTCAAGCGTTTGTCTTGAGCAAGAAAGTCATGCGCTATGGACAAAACTTGAGGTCTGCGCAGATCAGGTGTATGAAAAAAAAAGTTCGCCTAGGGTATTGATTATGAGAAAAAATAATTCAAATTCAATATAATAATTATTTAATGAAGATAAGAACACGTGTTCGCAACAATTTCATAGTTTTATGATTTAGGATACGAGACGAATTGATGATGAAGATACACAATAATTAAAGAATAGTACTTCAATTTCAATATAAAGACAACTTTTATCATCAGTAGGTGAAAGTGTTTAACCAATCGATTGATCATCAAAAATTAGATATAAATTCCATAAATTTCTTATTGAAAACTTCATTGTTGTTATACTGATGATTTATTTGAGATATTTACAAAAAAATAACACCGGGATACAAAAAAAAGCTTGTTAGCGCAGCCCCTTTGGGGCTGAAATGTGGAACTCACATATATCCTCTAGCCTCACTAAACGAATATAAAATAGCTAAAACGAAAAATCTCTTGTAGACTATAGTTGTTTTGCAGGACAATCGAACATAAGAGTAAAGACCTCTCGAATTTCTGCATTTTGAACAGAAATCTTTTATTTTTTTCGTCGGGCGTCTTATGTTTTTCTTTTACATTGTTGTTATTCGCTCATTATTTTTCTTTTTTTTTTTTTATTTGTTTTTGTTAATTTAACATTCTTATTATTATAATCATTGAATTAATTGACAAATAAGTCTGTTTTACATATACATGATACCTACAGCAGATCTTAGGCACTATTTATATATGTTAATCAACTTACAAACAATGATATTGATTATTTTTCAAAATTATAACTTAATCAATTTTGCAAAAAACTCTAGAAAGCCTGACGCCTCTTATTCTCGATTCTTAAAGTCTGTAATGGAGAGGGCTGTCTGTAATGGGGTTTGGGGGGAGCCGCCAACCTCGAACTGAAAACTTACACTCACTATTTTCTTCGAAAACATACGTGAGTTCCACAAAAATTAGAAATCATATCTTTTCTCTCAATCACTAATGATAACAAATAATACACCGGTACAAGAAATTCAAACAAAGAGAAGTATTAATGTTACATTAATATATGCCCTAATTATCTTACATTTGAGATGAAGAATAGGTATTGACAGATTTTTGTAGAACAAAAAACAAACAGGAATGCCAAAACAAAAGAATATCATTTGTATTTTTTGGAAAATTTGTTTGTATGTAAATATATACAGAATTTAGTCTTCATTAACCACTCCACATGGGTCAGGATGATTGTCTATAAATAAAAATAAATTTAGTTGTCATATCTAAATAAAAAAAAAACGAATAATACCATGATTATGATATGGCAATGTAAAATCAATTCGATTTTCAGTATTTTTACTATGTATAATTACGTGAAGATTCTCACTACCTTGCATGCATACGGGTGATTCAAATGATAAAATTGTTCCAGCAATTTGAAAACCACTATCATTAAGTTCTTTATCATTACATTTTATATCTAAGTCTATATCAAATGAAAAATAGAATTTCTAGCTACAAAAAAAAAACATACTGTGCTTTTCCTCTGTTGTTTTCAGTGGAACAAAGATCATTTGACCACCTCTTTCACAAAGTTTACTTGGAAAAACACTGTCAATTTTAACTGATTGAGCACCATAAGCTATCATAAAAAAAAAACTTAAAATAGTATATACAAAATAAATTTTCAATCATCATACTTTCTTTAATAAGGTCTGAAAATATTGGTGAAGAAACACATTCGAATTGACCATTAGTTAATTTAACGTAAATAGCAAACATTAATCGGCACCATTTAAGTTTTTTATTTTTGATTAATGTTTTGGTGATAACATTGTTTTGATATAAATTAATCATTTTGAAAGTCAATCTATAATAAATAGATATGACATTTAAAGTAATTAAAAATAAGAAATAAAAGCTTCTCACTCTTTTTGAGACTCATGTGGATAAATCTTTGAAAAGATACCTCTTGTTTTTAGATCAAATTCATCATGATTTTTTTCCTCATTGCGAACTGTCAAACAATTCAGATCGTTATTCTTTAAGTGGTATCCTTCCTTGACGAATGTATTTATAGGCACAATGAATTTTTGCTCATGTTCTTTTTTGTCATATGTTACTGCATGAGTACCAACATACATTTCTTCTTTATATTCTTTTATATTCTCTGGAAACTAGAATGAACAAATAGAAAAATTATTTAGAATATTATTTTTAATTTACTTGTAATTGTAAAGATGCGCGTTGTCCATGTCCTTCAACATGAACTGCTGGACAACGATTATCACGTAATTCCTCTAAATTACGATGATGCCAACATCGTGTTGGTTGATTAACTAATTTTAGTTTAGATAGATTGATTTTATTTTTGGAATTATTATTTGTGTTTGGTACTGATGCTTGAGTAAGGATTAGGTCATTGGACAAAATATCTTGTTCATGATTGTTTGATGCTATTTAAATAAATAAATGTTAGTAGTCAATGACAAATCGTTTATTGATTACTTACATTCATTTAAAACAATATTTCTAGCATCATCACTTTCTACTGAAGTTGATGCCTTACGATTAATTGTGAAAATGTCTACCGCTAAGTCTGAAATTTCTAATAATTGTTGCATCTGAAAAGTAAGAGCTTCACGAATAGGGTTTGGTAACATCATCAAGTGTTGATCAGGAATTTGATATTCTAAAGAAAAGAGATAATTCTTTATTTTCTCTGATTACATTTTCTACTTGAGGTTATAGACGAAAAATTCAAACTATTAAGTTGAGGTCCAATATAATTGATGAGGTTTTGTATATTTTGAATGAGTAAATTACATGCACCTGAAGCGTTCAATATCATTTCTGATTGCTTTTCACGGTTAACTGAAAACATATAGTCAATAAACTGTTATTATTACCAACATAAATGATCTTGAAGTGTTACACAGACCTTTATTGTAGTCTATTGGAGAAGTTGAAATTTTTCCTTCATCAGTCATTGATATATCTTGATCAGATATCTGTTTTACTGTGGCAAAGTCACCTGGCCACGTATAAACTTCTACTGAATTTTCGAATAATTTTAAAATATGTGTATCATCCATTGAGAACATTGTATGGTTTTTTTCGTTATTATCACGTACATAGAAAACATAAAAACTATGATTATTTTTGTCAAATACAAGACAAACACGGGACCATGTTTGATTTTCTTCTACTGACGTAGCATTCATATTGTAAAATCTTTTTTCATTTTGATTAATAATACAAGTATACAAATTCAAAAGGTTTTGGTTTGCAAATTCTTGTAATCGATCTATTTCATCATCAATATCTGCATTGTTTGTTGAAAGCATATCTACTATTCTATTAGTATCAACAGAAAAATGTTCATCAGATGGTGTATTTGTATGACACATTAAAATGAACCCAATACAAACTGATAAGTTCATGGGACCAGCTAAACCAGGTCTAGGTCTATTAATATTAAAAGAAACAAATAAGCTGAAAAGATCAACGGTATCCCATTTACCTTTCTGAATATTGTTGATTCTCTTCTGCAGGAATACTAGACTTGTCATCATCCATAGGCTCCGTACTATTACTCAAAATATTTTCATTTTTTGACGCCATGAAATGAAGTTTTATGTTTAAATCTTCATTAATAAATATAATACGCCTGAGTACACCATGAGCACTGTTATATATTAAACTAACCAATATTGAAGCAGCAGCACATGCCTTTTCTTTCTTATTGCATACATTACGGAGGTAATTCTAACCGTGGTGATGGAAAAATGACGACGTGAATATGCTTTCTTCCCAACTCATTGATATGAGACAAAACGATAATAAAAAAAAAATCAAATATAACGAAGAAAATGTTTCATTTATTTTGGAATCTTTTTTCCTACTCATTTAACTTTCTTTCAAGTATAAAGAAGATTATAAGAAGTAAATATCTCAAAAATAAAAACTTGTAATAAACATTTTATGGTTTATTTTTAAATTAATAAAAATTGTTCTTTTTTGTCATATACATCAGTAAACTGTACCAAAAATTCTACAATTAAGTTAATATAAAATTTCGTGAAAACGTTTTCAATTTATTATTTCTTTATTATTACGGTTAATACCGACAAGAAGCACTGGTGTATAAGCATTGGTATCTGTGTTTATTTCATCCATTTGTCTATCTGTAGATATCCTATATCTTGATCTATTGAATATGTATGGAAACATAATAACAATTTTTAGAAGATGTTAATATCTATGCATTAACAGTAGCAGTTGATACTGATATTTACTTCTTAATGAACTATATCTTTCGAAAGAGCGTCTCAGTTGAAAGAGGACAACTAATTGTTCATTATGTTTCAAATGGCAACGCTGCATTTTTCTTTGGTTTGAAACTTGCAGTAAGAATCAAACTTTGAAAAATTATTTCACGGTGAACTAAAGCTGGAGCCATATGAAACATCTTACAGATATACTTTTTTAAGTCTGAAAGACTATTAATTAGACATGGGTGCAAACAGTTTCGATAAGAGCTTTGCAAATGGTGAGCTTAAAGAAGTTCTTTGCAACTGTCTATAAGTTCGAGATACTTTGTTGCTATATTGTTATTTACTAGTAGCATATTATTTTCTTTGTGACATGTTTATTTATTCATAAGTCATAACTTTTTGATTCGTTTTAGATATGTTTAAAAAGACTCTGTCCCATCTCGAAGGCCGTTTTACCTACAGGGTGGTCCAAAAGTTACCGACCAGACTTAAATTGCGAATAACTTTTGATAGGAACAAGATCTAAACCTGCTGTTTTCACCATTCGAAAGAGCAATGTTCGAACCAGGGTGTGGATGTGTGCTGTGGGTGTGGGGTGTGAGTGTGATAGTCGAGAAGACCCGCACACCCAAACCCACACCCACACCCCACACCTCACCCACACCCACATCCACACCTCACCAGCACCCACACCCACATCCACACCCCACCCGCACGCACACCCACATCCGTCTTTGAAAGATTGTTGGTAGATGGGCAAATGACTTTGATCGATCAGTGAAAGAAGAAGAGTAATATAATCCAAATTGCATTTTCCTCTTGCCATGTAAGATCAGATCGTAAGTATAACCTTTGTGAGATAGGCTTTCTCATCTATGTTGATTGAATAGAGATCGAAGAAAAGGTCAGTGATATATTTGCTTATCAGTGAGAATCTTCTCGAATTCCGTTTACCATTCTTTTCGATTAGGAGCAGGTAACATGAGAGCATTATCGATTATCTAGTGTCTTTGCTATTCATTCGTACTTTTATATTTTTTGCAAGCCAAACAATGATGAAACGATCGTCTTCATTTCTGTTCTTACTCTTACTAACCATATGGATATCCATGTTCACTCGAAGTGAGAAATATGCATTGATTCTGTTTTCGCTATTTTCTAACGCCGTATGATGAAAAAAAACAACACCAATATTATATAGAACTCATTTCTGTAAAACATAAAAACGTGGTTCCTATTCATTTTCCATTGTTTTGGAACACGATTGAAAGTGGGCGTTAAAATAAACAACGAGAAAAGTGAGCTTCGTCTATTCCGTTTCACTGATCCAAGACACATTTGTCTACCACTAATATTTGTCAGATTTAGAACGGAATCTGCAGTACTGTTGCATTTCGTATAAGTGTCTATTCCATTTATTTTCCATTATATCTTATTTTCTCTTGTGAAGTACGATTTGGATTATTCAAATGACTTTTGGAGTTTTGACTTCTTGCCGCGCCTTACTTGCTATGGAATTTAGCAAAGTAGATATTTTAGCATCCATAGTCAAAAATTTATATCAAACTCCTTCCTCTGAGGAACTTTGACAGACAGATATCTTGATATCGCGGACCATGAAAAGCAGTGCTACAGGTTTGTCTTTCTAGCCGTCGTAGAGATAATTGATGTATCTAGAGTTTCGATCGCTAGTAGAGCCCTTTGTTTGTGTTTCACAATTTAGTCCCTTAGAAATTAGGTTAAAAGTTTCTCAGCACAGATTGAGCCACTAACTCAAAATAATGAATTCTTTCATCAAGCAATAAGCTTGCTAAAAAAAACTATTTCGTTGCACATACCAATGATTTGTATTCCTCATACTTTATAGATCTCATTGATTTTTTTTGTAGTGATCGATGCACAACAAAAGAATAAGCATCTACAAAATTCAGCTCTGGTCGTATTGGGAAGTGAAAACAACAATGATATGGGCAAGATAAAAGACAGCAATGGTCTTCCGACTATTTCAGAGAGAATTGCAAAGCAACTGAATCATCCAAATAGATTATCAGACAAGCGTAATGATGGTAATCTGAAGGAAAGACAGCGAATGCTTGGCCGTGAAAGTGATGAAGACGATGAGAATGATTCACCATCCAGAAGTGGCAATAAAGGTTATTTCAGCAAGTATAAAGACAATATAAGACTGAAAAATGGAAAGAATCATGGCTCTTGGTTCAAGCATGAAAGACATCATCATAAATATCGAAGACATGGGAAGAAGCATCCATCTTGCTCCAAGCATGGGAAGCAGCACAAGAAATGTCGAGGATATGGGAAGAAGCATCATCACCACCGTCATCATGACCAGGGTCGCGACGATCACCATTATCATAATCGGGATCGCAACTATGATCATAATCGGGATCGCAACTATGATCATGATCGAGATCGTGACAATCACCATCACCACTATTATCATAATCGAGATCGCAACCATGATCATGATCAGAACCGTGACGATCATTATAATCGGGATCGAAATCATTATTATGATCAGGATCAGGACGATCATCATAATCGGGATCGTGATTATCGTCATCGTCAGAATCATAAGTCAGGCGAAACAGGTGACCACGAAAAAGATAGCAAGGAAGAGTACGAGATTCGTCCAGATCGTTCAAATCGGGATCGTGAAAAACCTTGGAAGATTCAAGAGAGAACCATGGATGATGGGTCTATGCGTCGACGAAAGGATCATAGACGAACATTGGAATTTAAAGATGACTAAACTAATTCGAAATCAAAAAGGAAGCACTCACGGCGGTACTGGAACTTAAAATTATTGTTAGCAAATTCTTTCAAAAAACATCATTGATTATTTTCTTCTTGTATCTACATTTGCAAGGTTTTTCAACCAAAAAATTATTGTAAATAAAGAAAGATTGCTTTGTTCTTTATCCGTGATTTTTGATTCTAGAAGTAAAGCAATAAATAAACATAAGTGATGCTTTTTTGAGTAGTATTCATTTTGAACACCTAGAGAAAAACAAGCAAATAATTTGGCAAATAGAAACAAGCAAATGAGAAAATGAAAGCAGAGTTTTTGTTTCCTACAGACCCTTCATCAATGAATACAGGGTGTGGGTGTGGGTGTGATTGAAGAGAACACAAAAAGACCATCCCTACACCTACACTCACCCAAAATGAGCATATTCAGTGTTAAATTGTTATATTATAACAGTCAAATGGCTCTTGATGCTTAAGATCGAATTGAAAACAAAACTAAAGCATTGCTAATCATTTTGTTCCTTTACTTAAGAAAGCTAAACTTAAAGAAACGCAACAATAGGAATTAGATTTTTAGCTTTGCTAATGCAGATTTCCATTTAAAGCATCAAGATCAAGATTTTGGCGACAAGCACTTATGCTGAAAAATAATTTGGACATCAATTGTTTTTTCATCATAGATTTTCTTCAAGCTATCCACTAGTGTTTCAATGCTAACCCGTCTTTTTCTTTCAACTAATTAGAATGAAGTTTAGTTTATGTTTTCGATAGAAACTTTCGTTTTACATATCTTTTCTTTAAAATTTATAATTGAACTATTAACCCTTTGGTTACCGGCATAAGAAGAAAAAACCTGTTCTTTCAAAAATTTTTGTAACTTTTTTTTCTGATCCGGTTTAACAGAATTTGATGGATATAACGTTAAATCTTTTTGTAAAATATGATATTCTTTGAAATAATCGGTAATACACAGACCAACGTCGCATTTGAGACATTGCTAGCGTGTATCGCTTTGTGTTTCTTGTCACTTCGTTTAGTGTTGCCAAAAACATGACATCTTCGAGGAATTTGACTGCTATCATTTAAAAGAATTAGAGGAGGAAAATGCCTGGTCGTCAGTCGTAACGTATGATGACTCAATGCTTTTCCAATATGTGCCCTGTTGGAGCCATACTTTACCACTAGTCCTCGAATAACTTGCGGTTTGAATTTTGGAGTTGGAGATGTTGTTGTATCATTTTGATTGGATTCTGATCTGCAGTTTTCTGAAATTTCATCGAATCCCGATCTGAAAGACGACATCGCCATGTTGTCATTTTCACAAAAAAATATAGTAAGTCTCAATTTGTTTTTAAGTTTTTTCAATATGTAATTATAATCTTGAGATGTTGGATGAGTTAAAGAAAATACTAAATGCAAAACTGAACTACTCAGAAAAAGAATCATTTCATACATCTGGCTCAGAAAAAAAAAGAATACTCTGGAATACACCAGTGTAAAATCAAAAGCACGACGAAAAGAACGATAAGAAAAGAAAAGAAAATACATTAGAATAATCCACATGGACAAGAAGAAAACAGGAACCTGCGGCACTTGTGGCGCTCATATACTTTAAGAGAAAGAGAACAAAAAATAACTATGTGTATACTAAACTGATCCCACATCCCATACCCTCCTTTTTTAAAGCACGGCTCACAAATATGCCATAATAAAATGATGATATAACAAGCTTTAGCTTTCTGGCGCTTAGTTTTAGCTGAAGAGAACCTAAAAAATATACATTATTAATGATTGCGTTTGTTCCAGATAATGATAAAGCTCATGACGCATATATGCGTCGTCGGTAACCAAAGGGTTAATTGATAAAGTTAAAATCAATTCATATTGAAAAAAGTCTGTTTCAACTCGCTATTCTTCAGGAACTAGGTGCAAGAAATAACAGATTTTTATTTTCTTGTTGAGCAAGATTATCGATGCTTGCTGTCTCTTTTTCAGAACTAGAATGAAACGTTTATAAAATACAAACAACGTACAAAATCTTTTTATTATTCATCATTTATTTTTTAATTTAACATTCGCTTGAACTTGGAATTTTATTCGAATTTTCAATTAAAAAAACACATAAATGTAAGCGATCATGTAATGATATGAAACAATCAGCAATATTATGAATAGAACGAATAACTCGATCAGCATTGTGCTAAATAAAAAGCTTATTTTATTTTATTTTATTTTATTTCTCAATCCAGGTATTTTCATTGCTAGTAATGAAAGAAAAGATAAATAAAATGAACAATACTGATTAGTTCATATAATGAACTAAAAGATTTTCCTGCACCATTCAATAAGTTTATGCATCATATTGACAAATTGGACGAGATTTATCACTTTATTTTACTAGCTTTAAACTAAACTCATGAATTGTTAATATTTGATGGGTATTCTCAACATTTGTTGCTTATTGATTGAAGTTATTCTATGAATATTATACTGTTCATCATTGGAAAGAAATAATAACTAAAGTTTAAATCGAATCGATTCATATTAATAGTTATACACGTTTTGATTATTGATCAATGCATCTAATTAGTGCCTTAAGCAGTTACTTTATTTTTATGATTAATTCATTAAAAAATGAATAAATTCATTTTGTTTGAATCAATCGTTTTTTTTTGTAGCGAATTCGGTTGTGTAGACCAGAGCTGGGCAACTCAATTCAAAAAACGGCCAACTCAACTCAATTCAATTCAATTCATGAACCTAGTTGAATTGAGTTGACAAAAATTTTTCAGGGACTACTAGTTGAATTGAATTGAGTTGAAACATTTTTCAAAGATATACTAATTTCTTTGAATTGAATTGGACAAAACTTTCAAACATCTATGAATTGAATTGAATTGAGTTGGGAAAAAAATCTTAATCAAGGAATTGAATTGAATTGAGTTGGAAAAAGATATCCTGAGATCACTGAATCGAATTGAGTTGAATTGAAAAAATTTTCAGAGCCTACTGAATTGAATTGAATTGAATTGAAAAAAATCTCGAGGTCACTAAATCGAATTGAGTTGAATTGAATATCTTTTTTGGAGATGAGTGAATTGAATTGAATTGAGTTGAAAAAAAACTTCGGAGATCACTGAATTGAATCGAGTTGAATTGAAGCATTTTTCTCGAGATTTGCAAATTCATTTCAATTCAATTCAACTCAAAGATATTTCTGAAACTGTTGTTGTATGATCAATTTACGCATTAAAACTAATGAAAGATCAAGGTATGAACTATGATCTATTTTTTGTAATTTTTCTTCCGAGCTTCTATTTCAACATAGCTGCATTATACTTGCATTTTGATGTATATTTCTGATGCGCTTCAGTCAACTTATCACTATTTTCTTTTCTTTTCTGATGGTTACGTATAATTTAAGCACCTAAGCTCTCAACGTATCGATTTGTTTTCCTATTCTTTCAAGTGACAGATACAATGTCCATTTATCCTTGTCTTATAGGGCAATATCATGCAAATCATTTGTTTGTTGACTGGTATGTTATCTATTGGGAATGCATACCTCTTATACTGTATACCTCTTTTGTTCATTATTGTTTGATTCAGTTATGACCTTCTCTTGTAGTCTGGCAATATTGTTGAATAAATAGTCCAAATCGTTCTACAGTAGATAACTCTAGTTAAAGTCAGACGTGAAGGAAACGAAATACCGAGGTGAGTTGAATTCAATTCAATTCAATTCAGTAATAGAGTTGAATTGAATTGAGTTGAAAAAAAGTTCGTGTTCGATGAGTTGAATTGAATTGAATTCAGAAAAAACTTTCGAAGTCATTGAATTGAGTGGAATTGAGTTGGAAACAATTTTCAAGATACATGAATTGAGTTGAATTGAATTGGAAAAGTTTTTCAGGATACATGAATTGAGTTTTAATAAAACTGTCAATCAGCATGAATTGAGTTGAATTGAATTGAAATATTTTTCCAAGATGTATGAATTGAATTGAATTGAATTGGAATATTTTTTCCAAGATGCATGAATTGAATTGAGTTGAGTTGAGAAAAAATTTATAGTATCTATGAGTTGAATTGAATTGAGTTGAAGTTTTCTTTCAATGAATTGAATTGAATTGACCACCATTTTGAGTTGAGTTGCCCAGCTCTGGTGTAGATTGAGAATCTAGAAGAATCTTTTTCTAAGGTATATACCATTTATTTCGTATTCCAACTATCGCCATCCTTTTCCACCTACATATTACAATGAATAAAAATCTACTGGTTGAAAAAGCTCAACTCGATGAGCATCTGATCTTTTACTATCCTAGAGTGATAGATAATATATTTCACAACTACGTTTATCATTTTGATTATGAATAATATGACCATTAAAACGATCGACGTTCAACAAATATAATTAGGTATTAGGAAGAAAAAAACATTGACCACGAAAAAAAAAAATTCACGATTAATTTAATTATTATTTGACAAAGATAAAAAGAATGTGTTAGCAACAACCTCATAGTTTTATAATATAGGATACGTAGCTTATTGATGATGAAGGCATACAAATATTCAAGAATGATACTTCGATATCCATACAAATACAATCTTCATCATCACTAGATGAAAGATTTAATTAATCAATTGATAATCAAGAATTAGACGGTGTGGGTGTGGATATGGATATGAGTGTCTGGGTAGTTCTTCTCTTAACCTATGCTCACAATCACAGCCACACCCCATACTTACACGTACAAACTACCGAGAAAGAAGCTGGCCTCCTTCATATTAATTTGAAAACAAATTGGCATGCGTCTTTACCTCACAGTTTCCCATAAATTTATCACGTAATGAAATTTCTCAAAAATGAAAAGATTTTATAGGATCCATTTTACAGTACTGATGAATCAATAGTTTACATGTCATTTTTTCATAATTCAATAGAACTAAAATAAAATGTTTCTCTAACCGTAAGTTAATCGATCTTTTTTATGTGTGTCATACTTGAAACAATAAGACTATTCTTTCCTTTTTAAATAATTTCTTTCAGTCATTAAAGTCATTAGTCAAGTGTGACTGTGGATGTGGGCGATGGTGCACGTTGTTTCAACACCCACACCAACACACACCGCATGATGCTTCTAAAACTAATACTTACTCTTTTTTAATACTATGTAGGTATACTATGAAAAGGATTAAGTAGTGACATAAGAAAAAAATTCATTATACTATTTTCATAACATACTCATTACTTCAAGCTTAGGCTTTATCATAAAATCTTTTGCATAATATGAAAAATGATAATCAATAATTGATGATTATGATTAAATCTCAAGTATGAACGACAAATATTCGTAAGTTTTTAACAATTCTACATTCGACAAGTCAGTAAATTTCTTGAACTACATAAAAAAGATCGTCATTGTAGCATGAAAGTATGTCTATTAGGAAATACAAAATCATAAATGTACTAGCAGAAGATTACACGCTCAGTTATTTGAGAAAAGCAAATATGAAATAGAAAAACTTGAGTAATGCTTTAATGCGCTCAGTTGTCAGATCTTCTGAATGATAATCGTAAAGTATATATCATACTGTTTTCTGTTCATTTCGTATATAAAGAGAAAAACACATGCAACGTCAAGTATTGACTCGTTAACTTTGATATTTAATTATTTTCAGTTTTCAAGCTTTTTCTTTTTCGAAATTATATGATTCTATTCTTCATTAGAATTAGAAACTCTAATAATTTGCGAAGACTACAACAAAATTGATTCTTATTTGATCTTTCGTATGCACAATGCAAAATTAATTTTATGTCCAATTTTAAAATATGACTTATTTTCTACATATCTACACTTTTGTCTTAATGGAAGGTATTTTAAAATTTTAAACGAATGAAATAGTATTTATTATGTATGAAAAACAGTCATATATTCAGTATTTTTCATACATCTACATTATATATTCCTCAGATTTTTTGGGCTTTCCAGAATTCATAAGATTTCTATAAGTCATTATGAATAAATGAAAATGGATTCGTTTGATTAACTATAGTTAATGTCAGAGATGAAACCGGTATAAAATTTCTCAGACCGGTACCGGTTTCATCTCTGGTTAATCTAAATTGATTATCATTAACAAAACAAATTTCTTTTACTGATGACATATAATAAATATCATGGAATAAAACGGTATAATACAAAGGACAACGGGACATTTCAAAACTAACTGAGACTCAGTGGAATATTTTTGTTATGCTAAGCAAAATTTTTACATATTACCTTGTTATAAAACTTAACGAAAGTCAAGTGAAAGACAGTTTTATACTCTTTAACGGATGATTTATAGATAATGAACGTCTCAGTGTTATGAATATAGTTGTTGCCCTTATCAACTCTTCGATCTGATTGTTTTATCGAAAGATGCACTGCTAAATTCTCAACGAAAACTTCCTAAGAATTATTTCTATCGACTGATGAGAAGATAAATTACACGGAAAATATGTAACACTCAGAAACGGACCAACTTTTCAAACTGAAAGATTACTTTGCTCAGGTGCTTTCATTGAGCGAAGTACTAAAACTAAAAGAAAATAGGCATATTCTGTAAACTTTGAAACGATTTATTGTCCAGTATTGATTGAAAAGATTATTACTACAGCTTCTACAAAATGTCTAGTAGCTAAGCACAAATACCATCTTTTGAGCTTAGATTTGTTTTATATCACATTTATAGATGAAATTTTAACCGATGTCTTTCTTCGTAAATTCAGTTAGCAAAGGATTTGAAAAAGCAGCAGATTGCGACCATTTTCAATAGAATTTTGTAGTATGTTAGAGTTGTCAATATCGACTCGATCTCAACAGACTCATAACTATGTAACGAGAAATAGGACAAAAATTATACTCAAAATACTGAGAGGTTCGTTATTTATAGGCTACTCGACAGTTCTGGTTTTTTTTTTATGAAAGGCACTCCACTATTTCATTGTTTTTGTGTTATTCAAAAGTTTTAAAACTTTTATAAGGCTGCAAAAATTTCAAAAAGTATAAGAATCATTTGTTTCATATCTATATTAGACTATCAATTCAAGAAAAGATTGTGTATTCTCCTTCGACAATATGAACATTGCCACTATTTTAACAAGATCTATTCTATCAAGTTTTTCTCTAAATGTGTCAACAAGCAATGATTGAGTTACAGCTAGTTCAAAGACTATATTTAGTTGATATTTTTGTCACTCTTAATTATTACAGCAGTACTTTTATTCAATCAAACCGAATGAACGAGAACGCCATGAAAAAGAAAACAGATGCTCGACAGCAGACATTTTGCCTTTTAAGCACATGATTTTATGCTTGATATATTTTACATACTACTCTGCATGAACAAAATAAAAGATGCTATAAAGAACTATACCAATATAGATAGTCAATTTTATCACCATCAAAATGTTTTCATCTCAATGGATAGATAAACATGTAAAGAATTTCAGTCTCTGCATTGAAATAAGTGTCGTGTAACCAACAACACTAAATTCGGCTGTCATCAAATTGTAGAGACATAATTCAGGTGAGGCTCAAGCTTTTTTGAACCTACATGTTTCATCAGCTATGTTCTAATATTTCAGTCAAATTTTGTTATTCTGTTCTACCACGTCACCTTGCACAACTCGTTGCGAACGTCATTTACCTTTGATAACCACTTTTCTAGAGCAGCGATAACAATGGGCTGATACTATTATCAACTGACATATATATGAAGATATAGCAACATTATTCTTCTTTTTCTTACTACTATACTTGCCACACCTTTAATGCATATATAAGGTTAATTTCTTCGGGGTCATATTCCATTTCTAAAAAAGCATCTCTACGTAATAAGAAATGGCCATTAGTTTTCAAATAATGTATTCTCTCTCTTCTATATTACTATGACCCCTTAATCTAACAGTAACTTTTTCATGTATCAATTTTTATGCAACGTAATCATTCACATAAATTTGGCCTATATATTATATGTAAAGATCTACGTCATGACACAAAAAAAAACATCGAAAAAAAATAATAAAACAATGAAATAAAGTCAGAACTGATAGTAGCTATAACTCTCCATAGAATGCTTTTATGTTTGCTATGATTATTGAAACGAATGTATATGACTTTTTAACATTTGCTTTTTATTTATACTATCAAAAATACTTTTATTATTTCGAACTAAGATTTTATATTCTTTTTGCAGATATTCTTCATCAAATAGCAATAATCATGCTGCAATCTTTCTTCTTCAAAACGAGAATAATACCTGTTATATTAGCACATCGATCAATTTTATCAATTCAAGCAAAGAAATTGTCTTATAAAACACGCATTCGACGATTGTATAATGATGGAATAGATTTAAAACAACAAACTATCGAAATTAATCCTATAGAACGTGTTCGACGATGTTCACTTCACAAAAATGATGATATTTGGACTTTATATAAAACAATGCATCCTAACGTACGAACACTTGGTGATACTTTGCATGAAGGATATATTAATTCAAAAGATGGACCATGTTTAGGTGTTTTAAAATCATCGAATGGTATTGATTCATTACAATGGCTTTCTTATTCCAATGTTAAGGAACAATGTCGATACATTGGTTCATATTTATGGGCAAAAACAAAACTAACACCGATGCAATCGAAAGTAGCTATTCTATCATCCAATCGTCCTGAATATTTGTTTGCTGAACAAGCATGTTATAAGTATGGATTTATTGTTGTTAGTCTTTATACTACTTATGATGCTGCAACTATTTTAAATGTCCTTCAAAGGACTCAAGCTGAGGTACTTGTAGTCGATAATTTGAAACGTATTGAAGCATTTCAAGATGATTTATTGAACAATAATCAAATCAAGGAGATAATAGTCATGGATGACACAAACTATGACGAGAATAGTAAAATTCACTCGCTTTCAACAATATTCAAATCAATAAAGAATAATAATTTATGTGACCGACCAATAATTGATCCAGATAGTATTGCTACGTTTATCTTGACGAGTGGAACAACAGGTAAAATTTAAAAACAAAAATGAATAATCGTAAATGTCAATCATTTGTTTTTATAGGAGAGCCAAAAATTGCTATGTTATCCCATGAAAATTTGTTAGCAACAGCAAAAGGTCATCTTATACGTTTAGACAAAGCTAATATTAAAAGACCTTTAACTGATCGACATTGTTCATTTTTACCTATGGCTCATATATATGAAAGATTTATACTTTTACAAGGTTTATTACGTGGTACACAAATAGTATTTTGTCCAGAACCTGAAAAACTTCCTAATTACTTATCAATTGTAAAACCATCTCAAGCTTCTGTGGTACCTCGTGTTCTCAACAAAGTTTATGATGCAGTTATGGCTGAAGTGAATAAAAGTAAAGTAAAACGATTTCTTGTTCAACAAGCACTACGTCAACAACCGTCGTTTCTATCACATTTTGCTTTTCATAAAATTAAAAATCTATTTGGTAATAAGGTAAAAGTAATGATAACAGGTGCAGCACCAATCACACCAGATGTCATGCATTTTTTTCGTATTGCACTCGATATACCAATTATGGAAGGATATGGTCAAACAGAATCAGCAGGTGCTGGTACAAGTACTCATCCAACTGATATGTCATATGGTACAATAGGATCGCCTGTACCAGTCGTTGAAATCAAGTTAGTTGATATACCCGACACAATCTATCGCAGTGAGATGAATCAAGGTGAAGTTTGTATCCGTGGACCAACTGTTTTTAAAGGTTAGCCGAATCAAATAGTTGGTATGATAGATTTTTTCAGTGTGCTTCTTTTCTTGATAGGCTATTATGGTGATGAAGCAAAGACAAGGGAAGTCATTGATAAAGACGGCTGGTTGCATACAGGCGATGTAGGCGAATGGACAAACAGTGGTGCATTGCGTATTATTGATCGTACGAAACATATATTTAAACTAAGTCAAGGAAAATACATAGCACCAGAACGTCTTGAAGATATTTATATTCGTTCTCGTTGGGTTGCACAAATTTTTATTGATGGAATTTCTACTGAAGAAACTGTCGTAGCTATTGTGATACCTGATGAAGAATATGTTCGAAAGAATTTTCAACCAATAGCTAGTGAAACATCATTTGCTGATTTATGTAAGAATACAAAATTAAAAGAAATTATTTTATCAGATTTAAAACATTTATCAGAAGAGTATAAACTTAAAACTTATCAAACATTGAGCAATATTCATCTTCATTCTGAATTATTTTCACAAAATAATGGACTTCTTACAGTAACACTGAAAACACGACGAGCAAATGCTCGAAAACAATTTCAATCAATAATTAAATCACTTTATCAAGTTAATCGAATTCCAGCAAGCAAACTTTCATAGAAATAATTTGTATTTGATTAGAATTTTTTGTATATTAATTTTTTTTATTCAATTTAATTAATTTTGATTCTTCTTCGTACACTCTCATTTTCCATAGATAATTATGAGTGAGTAGTTAGTCTTGATATAGGTGTGATAGGATTGTGAAAACAGTGAAGGGAGTCAACAATTGTTGATGAGTAAAAAACGGAAGACAATCATGAAGTTTCACTAGAGATCAGTGATTATGTCCTAAGATTGGTGATATACCCATTCAACTTCTACCACACCCCGAACAACAATAGTCATGTATGCATATAATGTCGGTCATGGTTTTGAATTATTAAAAAAACGATAAAATTGACTGGTACATAGTAGTAATAATATTAGAATATTGTGTTTTAGAATGTCTTAGAAAATAATATTGAAACGAATTTCTCTGAATAAGTTTAAACTAATATTCGATTTTGCGCGAAAAGTTCAAAATTACAAAGTCAACCTTGTCTTTCTGTTATTTCTTTAAGTACCCATTTATGAAATCTGTATCAACGGCTTAGCAGAAAACAATACCATATAAAATAGATCAGCTATGAAAACAGTCTTTCTTCTGTTTTTCACAGAATTGGTAACTTGTGGGTGACATACTAAAAATTATTATCAAAATCTCGGTGTAATTATGCACTTTCATCCTATTATGGATTCAGTATGATTGAAAATCAAAAAAACGAGTCTAGTGGGCTCATTTGGTTAGAATTCTTGAAAAATCATCTTGAGATGGATCTTATGTCCTGATAGACACCAGTAATAATTTTGAATTAATTTTGCTTTTATTAAAATTATGTTCAAATCTATCTTAGAGGTCTATTTATTTCTTTTTTCAAATTGAAAATTTTTCAAAAATAAACTTAATTGTTTAACAACAAATGAATAAGAGCCTAACTAAAGAATACAATATTTTTAGTTTAGTATTAAGTTAAGAATTATTTAAAAGAGTCAAATAGCAAATGTTTTATTCGATACTGATACAAATATTTAATTAGCAATTGAACATCAAAATCGGTTTCGATAATGAATTTGAAATAGCTAATGTATGACTAGGATTACTAATGTGGTAAATATACATAAGATGATAGAAAGACTGTTTCATCGTTATTTATCGACTTTTCTACGAATTGAAAATGACTTTCACTCAATGAATCATAATTTAAGATTTGTTGCTATACATGTAAATAACATCTTACAACCGATTCTAGATCATCATTGTAATAATTAAAACACACTAAGTAGTTTAATAATAGTATGAAAAATAGTAGGGGAAAATTGAGATAACTGTTAATAGAAAAAAAAATATCAGTAGGGAATCACAGGTTGAAATTTGAGTGCCGGCATAAAAAAATCACTAACTATCAATAAGTTTTATAAAATATGATTTGCTGTCATGAATTGATAAATTTAACAACAATCAAAGCAATACATAATAACCACATTAGAGTTATTTATGTTCTTCAGAAAATAAAATAGTGCATAAGATAATACTGCCATATGTTATTTTACTTATTTTTTCTATTTCTTTAGATAAAAATAATTAAATTTTTCTATGTATTGTTTCAATGCAAAAAAAAAGAATAAATAATATTCTATATGATTCAAATCTATATACTCCTGGTTAATATGTGCATCGTCGACATCTTTTTTTTTCTTCGATGCATTACCTTGCTCTGCTTTCTAATTTGCTCTTATGATGACGAATTTTATGTAACTTGGCATTATTCTAGGTCTGATAATTGATTCATTAACAAATTTAAAAAATGATGTTACACCTAACTATGTATGTTTCGATGCATAAAAATGCCCTATTTGATAGCCTAGAATAGTTTCAATGGAAAAAATTAACTTACTCATATATTGCTACACTCTGTTGTTCGATAGAGCATATGTAGATATTTTTTGGATCGAAATACATGTCAACACATTTCAAAATTTCTAGTTAGAGCTGTGTTCAAATGAAGTTTAATAATTTTTGCTCTTGGCATGGAAACAAAGTTTAAATGTGAAAAGCATCCGAATGTCGTTGGAAAAATATTCTAACTGTGTTTCAACACATCTATTCTGCGCCTGGCGCTTATATAGAAGATAGTTGAGATGTATTATTTTTATATGATCAAGCAGATCTTCTTATACATCTATCGTTAACATTTAATTACGGTTAATAAAATGTTATGTGCAAGTTCTTCTCATTTTCTTTGTATAGAATTTTAAAAATGCGTTTCATATCATCGTGTTGGTGACAAATTCAAGGGTTGTTATTATGATGAAGATGAATCATTCTCTGCATGTCAGATTCAGCTAAGCACTTGTTATTTGTAGCAATTGAGAAAGGACGTCCAAGCTGTTCTTAGGCAGAACATAGAAGAACTGAGAAGGTATATGATATCTTGTCGTGGATAATGTTTTCATTTATATGAGACGAAGTTCTAGAAGTTCTAGAAATAGACGAAGTCATAATGAAATCACTAAACTTAATTGTCCCAATATGAAGTATTTAAGGAACGAAATTTAGTACAAAAATAAAAATTTGAACCTTAATTATTGTTTACTAGTAAATCATGTTTCATGAATGGACAGATAATTATACAGGAGATGAATTAATTCGGAAACTCTATTTCAACCATTAAATTTGTAACATGAACAAATTTTATTGCTACTCATTTAACATATACTGTAGGAGTATCAGTGAAGATAACATTTATAGTCATCTTTCGAAAACAATGAATGATATAAAGAAACGTGTCTTAAACACCAAATATTCGATATATATGGATCTCCAGAAAAAATATGGCCTACAAAATCTATACTTCTATCGACCATTTCTTAACTATTTCGTGGCGAGTGTGGTAGTGCTGTTGACTCAAATTCACACCTAGCCACATCCACACTCCTTAATATTTAATAAATATTTTGATCAACTGTTGCTCTAATTAATATCAATCTAACCAGCAATTATAATTCAAAAATGAATAAGCACATGGATCGATAACCGTTGTCTACGGTGACCATGATTTGTGTTGTATAAGTGTGAGTGAATATTTCAAATATTAAGATGAAAGTATCTTTTTTACAAATGTCGTTTTTCTTCTATTGCAAACTTGTTGACGATCAGTCGCATTTCTTTTTCAGTATTCTTGTTGGATATTTTTAATTTATTTCTTACTAGATAATGTGCATCAAAATTTTTTCACGATAAAAATATATCCAATTCAAATAAAAATGATTCAACTTCGGAAAGAAATGTTATAATTTAGTTTGATAAGTAGACATTGTCTATTATGTTAAATGACTTTTTGCGTGATACGAATCGGTTTTAGATGAATCAGAAGGATAATCAATAGATAGTCTTCAATCTTCTTTTTTTCTTTCTCTACTTGTACTTACGCAAAAAGAACCTTCGTAGAACAGAAAAAAAAACAGTCCATGTCTAGTATAGTTTTGTTCTATTCTTAAATTTGCAGTCGATCACCCTAGGCGTAGTTGCTCATGAGAAAATAGTATAAAAAGCACGAGAAAACAAAGCATAAGCATCTAGCACAAACTTTTCTTTACACAATAAATAAATAAGCAATGTCATCAGGTCAAGGAAGTAGCTCAGCATCTGCTCCTGAGAGCGCAATAAAAGGCGAAACAAGTGGAACTGGTTTAGGTCCAGGTGGTCAATATCATAGGAGATCATCAGGACACAGTTTCCGTGTAGATAATGCACCTGGGAGTGAAACAAAAGGTGGTAGTGGTGCTGGTGAAAGTGGTTAGTATTTACTATAGTGAGATGCCCATATCAGATTATATGACGAAAAATCAATATTTTGTTTAATTTTTTGTAATATGAACAATGTAGTAAGAAATCTTTCTTATTAGTCAATGATTTTTTACACAGAGAAATTATGGCCTCAGTTAATTCTGTTACTAATGAAGAAAAACAAATATAATTTTCCTTTTCTTTAGGTTCATCGGGTTGCAATCAACAAAAACATTGAATTCTAATGTTTTTATCAACTTCACACAATATTGACTTTTCGAAAACTATTTCTTGTATATAATCAAGCATTTTATTTTTCGACATGTCCAGAATATAAGCACGCACGCACTAATCTAATAAAAAAACAAACAATTTAATTCTTCTTGTCATGAATCAATTGTCAACAATGAAAATATAAATTTTGTTTCAAGAAAAGTCAGGTTTGGTTTTCTTTTCGTTAAATAATTTATCAAAATACAATTTGTTTTTAATTAACAATTCAAAATAAATCTTAGTTTTCGATAACTTATTTTTGAATTATAAATAAATTTTATTATTTATTTATAAAAAACATTGAAAAAAACTTTCATAATCAATTGTATACACAATGTACTTTACTAGACGAAAGAAGACCGTATCGAATAAAAACGGTGTTGTTTTTCTAATAGATATAGTAGAATTCGTTAGTTTCTTTTCTGTTTTATGAATTGTGTGGCTTTTATAAGTATAAAACAATAAGAAAGAAAAAAAAAACAATTACGAAACATTGTAGAAAATGAAAGTCTACATTCTATTGAGTTTATCTAATCATGAATAAATTCGATCTAGAAAAGGTTCAATTACATCATGACATTTACTACGCATCTCTTCATCGCTTTCTTCCAACAATTTTACTACACTTTTGATAAATCAAAAAAGTTGAGAATTAATAAAAATCAATATGATCATCAACACTACGAAAACTATTATTGATTATTATAATAAATCTGGTCTAATAAACAAACTAAAGTAAAATGAAATTAGATATGAACATCTATTGTTTAATGAGAACAAATTATTTCGTGAATAAAATAAGTAAAATGATCAATAAATTAAATAGTTATAAAATCAGTAAATTATTATAATAATCAGTTAGTGATAAACAAGGTTTGTTAATAAATTCAAAAAAACATCACTATATAAAATTTATTAATAGTCAATTAAATCAAATATGAAAAACAGAAATAAAAATATGTTATAATTTGATTTTCTATGAAAATGAAAGAGTTTGTCAAAGAAGAAATCAAAATATTGATTTAACGAAGCTACAGTGGATAGTGTTAATGGAACAGAAGCATCAATTAGAAATGAATAGTCAGAAAATGAAAGAACAGTCTATGACAGATGCAGAAATGCCAAGTATCGTGAATTGTAATGTAGAACAAGTATTTATTTGCAATATTATACAGCCATTCAAAAACTTAATGTTTATGAGAGCGCCTATAGGAGACCAAGAAACTAAGGTGCTTTTTCAAATTTAATTTTATATGTTTATTCGAAAGAGTATCATCTAAAACTGTCAAACACAAATCTTTAGCTCATTTGAATTTTCTGTTGAAAAGCTAGCCTATACCAACTTTTTAGTACTACGAGTTTAATGCCAAGAAGACATTCAACATTTTTCTAATTACACTCAATGAGATTATACGTTAACAATTCAGAGAATATTTTTCATATCATATACCAAACAACAGAAGATCAAAAGCTGAGAAAACTAGCTGTCTACTAGATCAACATGAATGAAAAGGATCTAAATTTACCAGTTGATAATGTCCGATTTTTGTCAGTATATCTGCTGCCATTTTTTGAAATCAAAAGATGTCATATTGAATTTTTCATATCTTACATAACTTTGGATTCTCGGCACAAAAATTTTCCATCAATGTAAAAATTGGCTAAGATTAGTAGTAACCAGCTATATGAAATTTTTCATTGCTGAGATGTTATAATTCGGTCCTAGATGTAATAGTTTCATGAATGAAGTACGCTAAAAAGTATTTGAAGTCATTTTTTTTCGATGCTGCTTACCTGACTACTACCCGTGTAAGCTATTTTTCGTATTGACAAGAAATCTTTTTCTTAAATAACTTTTGAACCATTTTTTAGGAGATGAAAAACTCAGGCTGGCCTCTTTCGATTTCAAAAAATGGTAGCAGGCATACTGACAAAAGTCGGACGTTATTGACTGATAAACTGAACCTTTGTTCATTTATGTTGGTTTTAGATAATACTCTTTCGAATGCACTTAAAAAATAAATGGAAAAATTTTAACGAATGTTTCGGTTTCTTGGGTCTCTTCATGAGTACTCTCTGAATGATCGATTGCAATAGTATTCACAAATACAATAATAAGAATCGATATTCTCAAGGACGAGACACGATAATATTGCCAGTCTTATACAGACAACATCATTCTGTTGAAAACCTCTAAAATCATTAGGTATTTGAAGAAAGTGTTTCGATGAAAGCAATATATAAAATACTATTGTTCTCACAGATTGCTGTTATATTCTACTCATGATGATATTTTAAAAAATACATATATAAATTAATTTGATTTTTATATGAAAAAAAATTGCGTATTTATAATACTTAGGATATATAATCGTATCACAACGATGAAGATACGCTATAAATATTTCAAACATATATATTTACGTAGTTTACAAATGATCGAAGTATAAATTGAATTTTTTTTTATCGGCTTGATCAAAAAAAAAAAATAATATTTTTACAGTTCAAAAAAAAAGAAAAACAAGAGTATATGCTTATGGTCTATTATTTTTAATGTCAAATTCGCTTATTGTTCCTCGTCTGGTTGGTTTATTGGAATCCATATTGATACTGTCGATTTGAGCTTGTTTTCTAGGATCACCTGTTCCACCAGATGGAGATGGAGAAAGCGAGTTTTGATCATTTTGACCTTCGTGGTGTAACGTTATGCCAAAACCACTACAGCCAGTATTGCTAGATGAAAAAGACATTAGTATACGAAGCAACACCGAGTAAAAAATGAAAGTAAGGATATATGAAAAGGGTATCTTTTTATATCACGTTAAACTACGCATTTTTTTTTCTCTCTCTTCTTATCGTAACCTTCATTCTGTTCTTTTTAATCATTTTTTTTTTCAATAACATAAAATAAATGCGCAATAGATAGCGACATTACTTGTATCTCAAATATTTGTTTTACTAATAACATTTATATTTCAGATTAAAACTCGACATGTATATACGCCAATTTTGCTCAATATGTCACATTTATACAATATCAGAAGAAAAATTAGTACTAGAAAATTCCTTTGTTGTTGATCTCAAAATGACTATTTGTGTTTAATAATATTCAATGTATTAGTTCTTGAGAGAGATTTAGCGTTATCTAAGATGACATAACTTCATTTATACGTATTATTTGACAAATGAAATCATGAGAACATCCAATATGATATAGAACAGATGTTTTCGTTTTCACAAGATACCAATGCTCTTGTAATTATAACATTTATCTAGTTAAGCATGGCTTTTACTTCAACTAATCTGACAGATTGGATTCGTTCCGATACTTATCACAATCGTTTTCTAATTCCTCCTAATGATGCTCTTACAGCTGCATTAAAATTGAACGAACAATATCGACTACCATCTTATGCAGTGAGTGAAGCTCAAGGTAAATTTTTGAATCTTGTGGCTAAAAGTATTCAAGCTCGTCGTATACTCGAAATAGGAACTCTTGGAGGGTATAATACATACATCCATCTTTCTATTTAAACCTCTGATCATTCATCTTTTGTGTTCTATCGCATAGATATTCTACAATATGGTTGGCTAACGCACTTCCTGACGATGGTGAACTGGTAACATGTGAGATTTCGAAAGATTTTGCTAAAGTAGAATTGTCTTACAGATTTATTTTTTATAATATGATTAAATATCAATTTGCTTTTAGGTTGCTCAAATAAATATTAATAACGCAGGATTGATGGACAAAGTAAAGATTATAGTTGGTCCAGCATCTGTAACACTTCCCAATATCAATCCAAATGCTAGTTTTGATCTTGCTTTTATTGATGCTGATAAACAATCAAATGTGGAATATTTTATTCAAGCCAAACGATTAGTGAGAAAAATGGGTGTTATTATTGTCGATAACGTAGTACGTAATGGACGAGTGGCTGATCCAGAACAAAATGATTCAAGTATAGAAGGTGTTCGTAAATTATTAGAATATATTCAAAAAGATCCAACAGTTGAAGCAACAACATTGGGAACTGTTGGAGAAAAAGGCTATGATGGATTTTTATATGCTATTAATAAATCCTCTATAAATTAGATTTCCATTTCAAGATAGATATAACATTGTTTGTGTGCATAGTTCCATAAAACATATAAGAAATGGTTAATTGAGTCGAATCTAAGATTGATTATGAAATAATGAACATTTCAATAAATCTCTAACATCGAATAGATTAAATTTACTTTGATTTAAAAAAAAATCATCATCAGTATTTTGATGAAATAAGTTTTTCAATATCAGTTGCAAGTACAATATAGGACATGAAGTAACTTCTTAACGATAATAACTAGTTTCATAGTAATATCGAATCATATGAAACTGTATGCTATTAAAGTTTTATCGATTAAAACTATGCCTAACAGCTTTGAAGTAGAGTTCTTCAGAAAAACTTTTTTCGAGTTCTGGATCTCATTTGTCTTCTTCCGTTTTATTTTTAAAATATTTCGCACGAGTCTACTTCGAAAAGTAAAAATAACTCTGAATTCTTCTATTGAATTAAAACATTACATATAATTGATCAAAATATTTATTCTTCTACCATGATGCTGACATGAATTGTATCTTTAGTATGTATTACTGGAAAACAGATAAGAGATGATTAATAGTATGCGTATCTTACAATTCGGTGGTGTTTACCAAGAATAAATTGTTCTTACATCGTTTCGACAATAATTTTGCTTAGAAAATGATAATTCGAATACTGTTATGATCAGGAAATTCAACATCACTAATTATTTATAATATCTGTTATTCTCCTTAAACACGTTTCTACAATAAAGACATTATATATAGAAAAATAAAATTGAGAAGATTATATAATTTTCTTTTCGAAAACAAGAAGACTAATTATTTGAATTCATGCGTTCATAGTCGAATAACATATTATATGATGAATTATGCTTCAGTGAGTATATATGGATGTTATAGGAAAATTTTTAGAACAATTGAAGAGTACAAAATGAAATAATCATCATTCAATAGCAACTATTCTTCACTGAACGTCTCATGTATATAAAAATTGCTTTACCAATCAATCTGAGCTTTTTACATGGACGAGAAACTTCACGTAGAAAACGAGATATTATTGACTTATGTCAAATACAGTCACTTCCGTATAAATCAATTCCGTGAAAAACAAAGTGATAGTATAAGGTTCGAATCTAGAGTTTGTTCGTAAGTAGTCAATTTTTGTTAGCAATTTGCATTTTGAAGATTTTCCACTAAAATGAATTGACAAAAACGTTTAAAGTAAATATTTTGAATCACTCAATGAAACTCTATCGAACAATGTACCATTTTACAATATCAAAATTCTGCTGGATTTTTGCCCCCTGAGCACCTTACGCTTTATTTACCTATAAATATAACAAGATGAAAGAAATCAATGTTATTGGTAAGGTATGTAAAAAATAATCAATTTTTTAATTTTTGAGACACAGCCGTTTTTCGTAGAAGATCATTAATTACTTCACAGTGAATTTCATGCTAAAGTCAACAAACAATAAAACTTTTCAAATTTTCTTTTAATTATTTTGTATTAATAAAGTAATTAGATGTCATAAAAGCCGAGTAAAAAACGACGTACTACTCTGACCATATTTTGTTCTTTCTTTTTTTTTTGTGATTTTCGTTTTTTTTCTTCTATATAAACGTACCTTGCTAAGAAGAAACAGTTAGTAACATTAAGAAGACTAAATCAAGTGCGAGCAACGTTACACGTGTAGTTTTCTTATCAATTTTGTCATACATTGTCTATCCGTTGTTATTTGTTTTTTTTCTTTTATTGTAAGTGTTATCAGTAGCATTGATGGCCGCTACAGCTATTCAACAAATACTTGAAATTCGAGATGCATCAATTCCCAAGGATAGTTTACTTGGAGATGCAATGCCTGATTCATCTGTCCTTGATGTGACGAATATTCCACGTCAGTGTGGTTTATTATCAAATGATGAAATTACTATTACTGAAAATTATACAGCTACTCAACTTGTTAATCTATTGGCTAAAGGTCAATTGACAGCTGAACAAGTCCTTAGAGCTTATTTAAAACGAGCTGGTATTGCTCATCAATTGACTAATTGTGCTACAGAGTTTTTTGGTGAAGAAGCAATCGATCGAGCTAAGTATCTGGATAAAGAATTTAAAAGACGAGGAGGACCCGTAGGTCCACTTCATGGTTTACCAATCTCTGTCAAAGATTTAATAACTATGCGTGGTCGACGGATCAATTCAGGATGGATAAAATGGATTAATAGAATAGGCGAAGATGATGCTCTCACTTTGAAGATTCTCTATGAAGCAGGTGCCATCTTCTATGTTCGTACTACTCAACCACAAGGTTTGATGCATCTAGAATGTAGCAGTCCAATCTATGGTACTACTGTTAACCCATTTAATCGAAATTTAACTAGTGGTGGAAGTACAGGTGGTGAAGGAGCTTTACTTGGCCTGAAAGGTAGTCCCATGGGAATCGGCACTGATATAGGTGGAAGTATACGTTCTCCAGCTGCTAACAATGGAATTTACGGATTAAAACCGACCACTTTTCGAATACCGAGGATGGGTGTTACAGGAGCGCAAATGGGAAAAGAAGGTATTATTGGTACAATGGGTCCACTTACTCGAGCAAGAGAAGACATTAATCTATTCATGAAAACGGTACTTGACACTATACCATGGCTAAGAGATCCATCTCTTGTGCCCATTCCTTGGAGATCGATTGCGTTGGATTCTAAAAATTTAACAGTGGCTGTCATGTGGGATGATGCTGTTGTACACCCTCATCCACCTATCACACGAGCTCTTCACGAAACTGTGGAACATTTGAAAAAATTTGGAATTCGAGTTATTGATTGGGAACCAATTGATCATCAAAAAGGTTGGGATATAATTAGTGCATTATATTATTGTAATGGAGGTGAAGAAGAACGAAATTTAATGAAAGAAGTAAACGAACAACCGCTACCATTAACAGAATGGATTCTTAATCAACCACAAGTAAAAAACAGAGACTGGATAGAAATGAATGAATTGATTGTGCAAAGAGAAAACTATCGTCAACGTTATGCACATATATGGAATGAACGAGAAGCTTCTCTGAATAGTTCTATCGATTGTCTTCTAACACCGGTCGGTCCATCAGCAGCTCCACAACATGGCACAGCTAAATGGTGGGGTTATACTTCTACATGGAATCTTCTTGACTATCCAGCTGCCGTTTTTCCCGTCACAACTGTTGATCTCGTCAAAGATCAAATTGAAATTGATTATAAACCGCGAAATACACTTGATGAAGAGAATTTTAAATTGTATAAATCAGCCCAATCATATGCTAATGCTCCTATTTCATTACAAGTTGTCTGTCGACGATACAATGATGAAAAAGTAATGAAATGTGTCGAAATCATTGAACGTGCAATGGGCAGAGAATAATTTGAAAAAAAGAAAAGATTTCAACCTCTTTTTAATATTAATTTATTGTTACAAGTTTTATCTGTAAATTTCAATTGATTCTTTTTTTTTTTATATGTATGGTTTTTTTCTATTAGCCAATTAATTAATTTGCATCATCAAAATAATAAGAAGAAATAAGTTAATTAAAAATTAGAAAACTAATTTTTATTTTTTTCGAAAGTCACTATGTAATGAATCAAATATGTACAGACATTTAATATTTTCAAAACATATCAGTTATCAACATTTCTCAGCTACACCAATTATTTTGTTTTATGTCAAATATTAGTCACTCGATCTACGCAAAAAAAAAGACGAGCATATTCAAGAGAAAGATAATGTCATTTTTCTGTTCTTTGCTAAGGTATTGCATGTATATATGTGTACATAAATAATATTATATTATCATCAGAACGAACTATTTTTTTCGTCTTTTTTTGTGCTTGACTTAGGTGAGTATGTTGACAATAGTTTATTAAAATAATAATCACCAAAGAGAACGATATTTGTTTATTGACATAGGACAGCACATTAAATTATGACTTACAATTCTGATAAAGAGAAAAGTTATATTTTTAAGAAATAGAACTGAAGTATTTCTTAACTGTACTGAAGGATATAGTTTACTAGCAAGGTATAATCTAAATCATACTTAAGTCTTAACTGACTTATTTTAATATACGCACTTGCATAATCGCTTTATATGCTTTTATAAATAGCACAATCCTATAGATATAGTAAGAGAAGAAAAGTAAGTAAATATGTATGTTACACGATGGCGTAGTTGGATTCTTTTCACAAATTAATTCTTTTTTTTTTCACTTTTATTGTCATAGATTGATGTGTCAACATATGCCATCTTTCACTATGTTCATACTTTGTTTCTTATCATTTGTGACTTTGTTCAATCGTTCAATTGGATTTTCACAGCGCCTTTTTGCTAGTGATTTTCGTGCACCAAATCCACCTAATTCAATTGTTGCCGAATATCAAGCTTCATATGTACAACATAAATGGGATGGAACAGGTATTTCACATATTGGAAGTGGAATGATATATGCTAGTCTCTCTCTGGGACGTCTTCGAATGGATATAACATATGGAGGTGTTATTTCAAGTTCACTTTTTGATTATGCGAATGCGAATAGTGATGGTACGATTCCAAACTATATGTAAGTCATTATTATACTAAATCGAAAGTAAAATAAAGAAAGTCTTTTTTAAATATTTTTCTAGGTATACATTTTCACCATCAACCGCTACGGCAGGATCATGTTCATATTATAATGTTACACCAGCTTATCCTTTATTTCCACCAAATATTCTTGTTGCATCTCAGGCTACTTTTGCTGGTTTGGTTACTGATAATCTTTTCTATGCTAATCAAGAACCATTACAAGCATGGGATATTTTATTTGGTGCAACAACAAGTGTTACAGCTTTTCTTGATAAGAACAATACCTTAGTACGGTAAGAATTTCTATTCAAAAGTAGACAAAAACGCTGTTCATATACTTATTTCTTTTTTTGTGTTTCAGAATGGATTTTTCATCACCATCGTTTAGTACGTTTACAACAACACGTCTATTCAATATTATTCCTGGTGCACCGGCTGCGAATCTTTTCTCAAATCCATGTCCGACTGGATCATCAACTCCAGCTCCGATTTCTTCAGGTGGAAGTCGAACTGTATAAATAAAATAAGAAGTACTGGGCTTACCATATTGACCTATGTAGGATTGATTTTATCGATGTATTATATTATCATTTTTTTCACAATTGAATATCTTGAATGAAAGTTTTTCTTTCTATATTTTCTTCATGTATTCGAATCATTTACAACATCTTCTCTTGAGTGATTAAAACTTATAATTTTTCTTTTTTTTTTGTTTTTTCTGATTATTAAAATACGACAAAAGATGCAGCAAAGCAACCAAGTTTATTGACTAATCCTATTTGATGTTAAACTTTAAATCGTTTGCGATTAGGATTTAGTTTTTATTTTTGATTGAAAAGCTTTAATTGTATGTTGAATTTATTCTATTTTATTTTATTGGATTCTCTGACAAACTGCTAGACCATTCGAAATATTTTTTTCTGTGAGTTTTCACACTTTCAAACCACTTGAATCCATCCGTAGAGAATATGAAGCGTTTTTCATACAGTATACTTGAAACATTTTATGATTACTTACATGTTTCTATTGGATTGATTTATCTTAATTCTAGTAGAAAACACAATATCTGATTGAATGTCATCAACGTATCGAGTTCTACATTGACTCGAATATTTTTACTGATAATTTCTAATAATTTCATCAAGCTATGTTGTAAACATGAAGTATTGTGTTCCTTAATACTAATAATGTTTTAGTTTATCTTCATCGAAATAAGAGTCCTGTGAAATGAGAATTTTTTTAATCGACATTGCGTCTCTTTTAATGATGAAATTTAATAAAAAAAAGACTGCTATAAGTACTTGTTATAGATATTTCATACATTGTCTTGTCATCAGTTAGATCAATCGACGTCTATTCGAAACGAGTTATGTGATAATGCTTTTATTCAATGTCACTTATGGTACCCAAATGCAATTTGTGTTCGTCGATTCTTGTTCATCGATAATACTTGCAGTACTTTAAAAGACGGATATTGATTTTTTCATATAAATAAACAAACATTATCTATTGAAAAAAAGTTAAAATTATCCATTCTTTAATTCGTCGAATAGAGTATTTTAATCAAATACGAACATTGTTCTAAAATAACAACTTCTGTATAAAAACTACAGTAGTATTTAGAACAACTAAATGAATTGAATTGTATACTAATTAGAATCATCGAGTTTTACGATTAATAACAATGTTAAATTAACGTTTTTACGTAAGTGAGTTTTTGATAATACAATACAGATACCGTTAATGTCATCATTAAATTGTAGAAAAACGAAATCAAATAATTACTAACAAAACAAGTGGAATTTGACTTTTATTCAAATGTAAAATATGGTCCAAAGCTTCGAAGGTCGATTATGGAAAAAAAACGACAGCTCATAAAAACAAATAATTTTTTCTAATAATTGATTAGGAAGCATGTTTCTTCAAAAGATATTTACATTTTATTGAAATTTAAGACATTTTCCTATCATTGTAAATGAAAAATGTTACGCTTCGATCAATTAGTAGATCAGATTTAGAAAGAAAGTCAAAAGTAACCATCACAAAATCGATTACTAAAAGAGAACTCTACTAACTGAGATTAAGATGTTTTTTATAAATACTATCAATGGATTGCTTAGTTTTTACACTGATCTATCATATATCTTCAACTGTATTCAAAACTGTTTTAGAAATAAGCAGAGAAAGCGGCTGCGAACTCTGGTTGGTATTTTTTAAGGACATTTTCATAAAATTTTAGGTACCATTAGAGTTTACTTTTCACCATACTTTCAACTATCAATTAGTCTATAACATTATCTAACTTTATGAATAACAGTTCGACAAGGAAATACTGAAGATGAAGAGTGTATAAAAGTTATTCTGATAGGTCTTTCTTCAGACTACATTTTCCTGTTAAAATCATTCATTTTAAATGCTATATCATTTTTTGTTGAGATGCTTCATTTCTTATTAGTGTAATTTTTCGTATTTACCATTCAATAGAAATTTCTAAGCTTTACAAAACTAACTATTTTAAAAAATCTTACAAAGTAAACGATTCAATAAAATGTTAAACTCCCTTTTCTTGAGACACAATATGTTTTTTTTTTTCGATGAAAATTTTATCTTTGAAATGGTATTTTAACAAGGTCAAAACTTACTTCCTGCTGCCCATATAAATATTTGAATTAAATTCTTTTTTTCGCATATCCATCAGGGAAGCCAGAAGTGAGAATTTCATCGAAAAAAAATGGTCACAAAAAGAACGTGGAACGTATACAAGTTATTTATCAGCCAAAAAAAGTCATATATTAGATCTAAAGAATAGTGAGTTAGATATTTTACGCGGTGATTCACTTTTTAACATTCTTGGAAATTTCTAGTTTTTTAGAGCTTGAAAAGTTCAATTGATTCCCAAGGACTACTTAAATGCTGTTCTTCGCACTGCGTTTATAACTTTAATTGACATATTGATTTCATTTATAGAATTCTAACAAGATGATTGAGCGAGGTAAGAGTAATAATATCAAAACGAATGATGCAATAAGATGATGTTGATACTGGTTTATTTGTATGTGAAACTTTCAATGAACGATAGTTTTGAATTAATACTTGAACAAAAATGAACTTTTAAGATAATAATGAATATAGTGAACAATAAATTGATTGCAAACAGATGAGAAGATAAACAGTGTAATCAATCAATTAAAAATACTAATTAAAGAAGAATATTGAACTCAACATTTTATTCTTTGTTTATCTATATCGTTCTCATGAATCAAATGATGATGTTGAAAATTAGAAAGATGACTGAGAATTTTCATCAGGATGATACTTACGAGGGATCGTTTTCCTGCTGATCAATTACTTTTTCATCAACAGCTAGTTGTTTATGGGCTATCAACAATGTTGATTTCAAAGACGACTATGATAAGTCACTTTAGATCTTCATATACTGATTTTTCAGGCTCACAAGACTCTTATCAAAACCGTTGTTGGTTTACTTAGATTATAGAGGATGTCGAGTTCTCTATGAGTCAATTATTACTTCTCTCTTCCAAAAATAATTTTTAGGTAAAATAATATCATTTTGAAAGTTTTCACGTTGAAATGTTGATATATGCATATCTATTGTATGCATTACAATGGATATATTTCCTGAAAAAAAGCGATTTGTAACAGAAAAATTTACTTCCTTTTCTAGGCAATCCGACAGATTCTATAATCTGGATGGAAGAAAAACAATATCTGGCGAAAAGTTTGTAAGTTAGCAAAACCTTTATATAAAGATCTTAAGGTATATTTCATTGTCATATTCGGAATCAGCGTGGTCGATAACTTACATCGTATTAGCTTTGGACGAGAAATTAATTAATTAGTTGAAAACATTTCCTCGTTAAATTTATCTAGTGAAACAGTTGTTTACTTAGATATCTGTTAAAATAATACTTTTAATAACAATTATTGATTATTCAATAGCGACACATCCATTACCAAATAGTTTCATATCAACAATATTTGAAAATCATAACCAATAAAAGACAATTGAGAATAAGTAATAATCAATTGATAAGATTCACCATTTCAGATAAAATTGATCGTCAAACTTGAATTATCAATACATTTATTACATGTACAAAAAACATATGAAGAACTTTAGAAAAATCAATATCAATTTACATCATTCTAGCATTTCATGCGAAACATCAATATGAATAAAACTATGTTAATAAATCAAAAAAAAAAGCATAACTGTTATGATATCTACATTCACATTGAAAACTAATGGTGTTTGAAAAAAACTAATATATTTAGTTGCATACATTGATAAGGAATGTAATCGAGCGATGAAGCTTTTTGTTGAAAATTAGTATTTCAGAACTTTATAAAAATCTGATCCTATTCATATCGATATAACGCGACATATATAGGACTTTTTTGAAAAGATTATCACCATAACATTGTAGTTAACAATCATACTTGGCAGTATAGCAAGCAATGGAACAGTTAGAAATCGATCAAGGTTATACTTACAAATATAGTTTTCATCCAAAAATGCATAAATTGTGTATCTTATCAGATTAAAATTAGACAATATTTCATATGAAAATACTTCGGAATGGAAAAGAATAGCCATATATGATGTGTTTAAGAAGTACGAGACATCATGAGAATGCAAGAAAAGTATCAATGAACGAGACGAAAAATAACAAAACTACATATTCAACAAAAAAGACAATGTGACTTTGTGAACTGCGTCCTGATAAGTGTTTATAAGTTGACCACTGAATCTGAAGACGTATTATTGATTCAATAATATTCTAATATCAGTTTGTACTGATGAAATAAAGAGTTCTGATAATACATCCAAACAATAGTTTTGATTGAGTAATTCAATCAATAGGACATGATATAGTTGTGTCACACAGATTGTTATTATATTGTTGCCAAACTTAATATTTTGAATATTCTTCAACCCTTATGTCTGACACTCTCGGTTAATGTGACAAAAATGTACTAAAACAGCCGATGACGTCTTTATTATAGTTGCGTTAAATTTTACTTCAGTCCCATTTGGTTACCCTTGCTCATATCTTCTTTAAAAAAAAGTTTTCCGTTGACAAACAAGAAACATTCCCCATGACTATATGATCACCAACCAACTAGGCAGAACATAGTTTTCCTGTAAAGATTATTAGATAATTGACAAACTGAGTCATGTAAATAGGGTTATCTATCAAATTAATTCTATATATTAATTGACCAAATTACACAAAGTCAGGTAAAATTAATCAGAATAATGAGATCAAGTCTGTTAACCATTATATTTTTGAAAAAAGCAACTTATGTTGATTATTATATCGACAAGAGTATCAGAAATTCCAATTGCTATATTGTACATTTTTACCAATATTTCAACTGAATAATGGTCTGATTTTCTCCTCCTCCATGTTGACATTACTTAGTTCAATATGAATTCGATTTATGACTAGAAACTGCATTCGAACACACCAATACTCTACTATCAGAGCAGCGATCCGTCTGTATTACAGAAGCAGTCGATTTGAATAGAAGACAAAAATTCACCCTGCTCATCAGTCTTAACAATAATTGATTATCATGCAACTTGAGACTATAAGTATAATAACGAAAATACAGCTATTAAAACACTGCCTGGCGACATTGTGTTTTCGCTATTCATCGTAGTTATGATAACGAAGACATATCAGTTTCGTTAACGAATGAATCGTCCAAGATCAAACTACAAAATTACAACAGACTATACTATGTTTAGTTGCGATGTCGAACCATAGATAAGGCTTTCAAATAAACTACTACGATCGCTAGCATACTCTGGAGAACCAATCTAGAAACACAATTTCCCTGCACAGATGGTAAATCTTTTAAGGACTTCCAGCAATACATCAAAGCATTTTTTCCTATCATATTTATCCACTAACTGATGTAAACGAGGCAATTGAGAGCTTAACAATTAAAAATATCTCACATACGCATGTAAAAATTTTTATTCAAGCAAACAATTTAAAACAAAACTGTCTACAATATCACGCCAGTTTTTATTCGTGTTTCTCAAGCCTCTTTATGTGCCCAGCTAGATCATTCCATTGCAACTTGCTCTTCCGACTTCCCCGGTTTCATCCCACCTTTACCATTTTCTTGAGATTCACCTGAGTTTTTAACGTGTTTGCCTGGTTTCATAACCGATTCACCTGAATCTTTGCCATGTTTGCCTGGTTTTCTGTGTGATTCAGCCGAGTCTTTCTCATGCTTGCCTGGTTTTCTATGCGACTCCTCTGAATCTTTGTCGTGCTTGCCTGGCTTTCTATGCGATTCAGCTGAATCTTTGCCGTGCTTGCCTGGTTTTCGATGTGATTCAGCTGAATCTTTGCCGTGCTTGTCTGGCTTTCGATGCGACTCAGCTGAGTCCTTGCCATGTTTGCCTGGTTTTCTATGTGATTCAGCTGAGTGTTCACCATCGGATTCATCTCCTACACCAATCTCATCCGGCACTATGCATTTACTACCATCCTTCTCAGCAGATTCGTCGATTTCCTCGCTGTTGCCAACTTTCTCCGAACTTTCATTTGACGCACTGGTACTCTCACCATCTTTCTCCGGATTTTCCTTTGATCCTTCGCTGTTGCTGTTCTCTTTTTCAACACTTTCACCAGATCCTTGGCTGTTGTTGTCTTTTTCAACACTTTCACCGGATTGTTGACTGTTGTTGTCTTTCTCAACGCTTTCACCAGATCCTTGGCTGTTGTTGTCTTTTTCAAC